>PVIH01008107.1:0-72564 GCA_004025045.1 Sigmodon hispidus
TCTTCCTTCTTCTTCTTCTTCTTCTTCTTCTTCTTCTTCTTCTTCTTCTTCTTCTTCTTCTTTTTCTTCTTCTTCTCCTCCTCCTCCTTCTTCTTCTGTTTAAAATGGTTTATTTTTAATGTGTATGGGTAACATGAGGTTTCTGTATATGCTCCATGTATGTGCATTTGCCTGCGGAGGCCAGGAAGGGTACCAGATCCCTTGGAACTGGAGTTACAGGTGGTTGTGAACTTCCATGTGGGTGCTGAGAACCAAGCCTGGATTCTCTGTAGGACCAGGAAGTTCTCTTAACCACTGAGCTATCTCTGTAGCTGCCTTTCTTCTTCTTGACTGTGTAGTTGTATTTTGACTAGGTGCTTCAACACCTATCGCCTTGATTTTCCCATTATAGTAGGCTTCACTTTTGAACTGTGAGGCAAAATAGATCCTTTCTTCCATAATTTGCTTCTGTCAAGAGTATTTTATCATAGCGATGAGAAAGTAAGATATATTGTTACTTGACTTTGACTTCACTTTTTTTCCTTATGTTGTGTAACTTTGGAAGTTGTCTGATGGTCAGAAGAACTTAGTTCTACTCAGTGGGAAAGCTGGGATTTGAACCCAGGAAGTTAGTGCCATCCAAGCATTTAACCAGGCTCTCTCTAAGTCTATGACTCCTCAGTGCCATCAGGTATGACTGGGAAGTGATACAGACAAAGGACAGAAAATTTCTATCCTGGCTCTCTCAATGCTCACTTTCTGGAATTTGACTGACGAGCCCACTGTTGACCGCCTTCCAGTCCAGAGCTGGTGAGTTCCCCATCCATATCTGATGTCCCTTCAACCTTCTTGATAGTTTCTATTCATGAGTGTTAGAGGCACATCTCACTGTTGTGCCTTGTGCTTTCCCCTTTCCAGAAGCCCTATCTGAACCTACACCTCCTCTAGGACACCACACTGCTAAGTGCTTTCTCAGTTGGATATCACATGCTCAGAATTACCTTTGCTGTCAAAAGCCAAGAGGGTTGTTTGGATAAGTGGAGCTCAGGATCTTTGCTTGTCTTTATAGAATCAAGAAATCCCAGTACAACTTCAAAAATTGCATATAAATGCTGACAGTATCTGTCTTAATTGGATGTTAAATATTTGTTAGAATTTTAGATGAATTGTATCTCTAAACCTTTAATTATCCAGGCACATGGGCTGCACAATACTCATTTCACAGGGGGTAAACAAATTTGCTGAATTATTATTTATTATTTAAAATACTTATTTGTGTGTATGTGTCTATGTGTGTGAGAGCATATCCGTGCCACAGCACACATGTAGGTGCCAGAGGACAACTTGTGAGTTTGTTCTTTCTATCACATGGGTTTAGGGAATTGGATTCAGATTGTCAGGTTTGCCTGCACGTACCTTGAGCCATCTCACCATCCTGAGGTCAGGTTCTTACCTGAAGCCACAGAGTTGCTAAGCTACTATAAGATCCAAGACTTTTGGTTTTCAGCTCCACACTATTTTGATAATTGTATAATGTCCTTAGATTTCTGTTTTATGAAAGTAAAACTTCCAAGCATGGTGGTACACTATTAAATCCTGCATGTGAGATACAAAGTAAAACCTTGTCTCCCAAACATTTTTAAGTGGTTTTTTGAGACCAAGTTTTTTTTTGTTTTGTTTTTCTGTTTGTTTGTTTTGTAGCCCTTGCTCTCCTGGAACTTGCTGGGTAGACAAGGCTAGCTCAAAACTCACAGAGATCCACTTGCCTTTGCCTCTTGAGTGCTGGCATTAAAGGCATGTGCCAATGCTGCATGGCTCCAACACATTTTTTAAAGCCAAAAAGTTCTATCTACTTTATCTTAAATTTATTTTCAATATTGATTATTATATTATAAACATTTAAAAGTATTTTAAAATTAAACATTTGCTATTTAAATATTAATTATTCTGTTCAATATTTTAAAATGTTACTCAATATAAAATGAATGTAAAAACTTTTCTTTAAATTCTCTGTCAGAAATGAAGGAGGAAATGGAGTAGGCAGTTTCTATCAGGACCCCACTGAGCTGTGTCACAAACTGAGTCACAGTGTCCCATAGTTGGTGTCAGGAGGACCCTGGTTTAGGAGATTGAAAATATGAGTGGATTTGTAACTGGCTGTTGAAGATGTAAACTGAAGGGTTGTTAACCTTGAATGACAGCCCAAAATGGTTAGATATGCTACTGATGCCCTTGGAAAGGAAATCACCCACAAGGCTGGACAGAGGCTGAAGAGGATGTTCAGTAGGTAGGGTGCTTGCTTCTCAAGCATAAAGCATTCACTTAAAAGCCAGGCATTGTGGTGTACATATACAACCCTAAGGTTGGACAGGCAGAGTCAGAAAAATTCTGGTGATTCACTAGCCAGAAAGTCAAATTCTAATGGCAATTTACAGAGTCAGTGAGAGACCCTGCCTCAAAAAAAAAAAAAAAAGGAGTACGATAGAGGAAGAAAATGTGGGATGTCTTTCTGTGTGCTGTGAATTATCATTGGATAATAAAAGAATTGTTTTGGTCTATGGCAAGGCATCTTAGAAGCATGCAGGAAATTTGAGCATAGATAAAAAGGAAGGAGGATGGAGTCAAAGAGAGATGCTGTGAGCTGCTGCTGGGAGAGGAAGATGTAAAGGAACTTGGGTAAGCCATGAATCATGGGGAAAGACATAGATGAATAGAAATGGGGTGAGTTAAGATGAGAGAGCTAGCTAGCAATAAGCCTGAGCCATAGGCCAAACAGCAGGTAATCAATATAGGACTTTGTTTGATTATTGGTTCTAAGCAACTGTGGGTGGTGATCTGGACCTGAGGGCTAGGCCTGGCCAGAAACTTCATACTACAGGAAGATGCCTGGTCATCTGTGTTGACTTGTGAACTTCACAGGCATTCACACCAGTGAGCATATGTATGGGTGCTGCCCATTCCTTAAAGGCAAAACAGCAGCATCTAACATTCTTCTCTTTCATGAGGAAGGACCGAGCCTTGAGAGCCATAGAGACTCAGGATGAAAGTTTAGAGAGGCTACAATGTCCCAATCTGTGATCCCATTTTCCAAGTCAGGATTAGCTTGGAGCCAGGAGGAAGCCAGGGTATAGGCAGTGGTCACCAGATCCCTAGAAGTGGCTCCCAGCCACAGGGGAGTCCCACAGTCCTCAGCTTTGAGGCTGGTTTAGAGAGCTACTGGAGTCCACAAAGCAGCACAGCCTTGGGGAGGAGCTTTTATAGTATCTTCCTCATTTCTTTGGGCTTGAGCTTCTATGTCCCAAGATCATCTTGAAAATGGAGCCCTCCACTGCAACAGCAACTCTCCATTCCCAAGGCTCTACCAGCATCCTACCATGCTCACATAGATGATGCCATCTAGGCCCAAGAGGATAATGGTGACCCTGAAACTCAACCCTATGGTGGTCCAGTCCAGCACTAATACCCAAGACTGTAGAATCTGTATATCCAAGTTCTGGCTCAGCTACCTCCCCCCCACACCCCCAAAAGAGCTACATGGCAATGCCCCAGACATCTGGAATTCAGGCCCTTAAAAAACTCACTAATCTCAGTTATTCTTTGTATTGTTTTGAGACAAAATAATGTAGTTCAGGCTTGACCTCAACTGGTTGTGTAGCTGAGGATAACTAAAATGGTTGACTTCTCATCTTCTGCCTCCACCACTGAACACTGGAATACCACCCCTTTCCTGGTTTATGTGGTGCTGGAGATGGAAGTCAGAGCCTCAGACACTTAATCAGCTGAGTTCCAGCTGAGTTTCTCTTTGGGGAATCTCATTAGTGAGGTGATCCAGAACAAAAGCCTAGGCATCCTAGACAACCCAAACCCAGTACCCTCTGTAGGACAAAGTCTCCACACAAGGTTCTCCACAGAGCTGGAAGATATGGCTGTCCCACAAGATGCTCAGATATCAGTGCAAAGACTAAAGAAATAGGCTGAGAAAAGAAACACAGCAGTTCTGAAGGAATGCCACGAAACACAATAAGACTAGTTACTGCCACAAAAGAAAAGAAAATCAATGAAATCCCTAAAAGGGGGATACAAAATAATGTACTCAAGGAGATGCAGTGATGTGAGAAAGAACATAGATAGGTAATGTGACTGACTCAGGAAAATAATTTAGTGCCTGGAGAAGGTATGAGAAAGCCAGCAAAAAGAAAGTGGTCATAAAGAAAGAACTTCATGCAATCTGTGCTTTGAAAGATTCCATCAAGATGATGAACATGTGACTGAATCAACAGTGGACTCAATATGCCAGAACTAAGAAAGAGAAAGGGGTAAAGACAGGACTTAAGGGACAGAGTTAATGAACAGAAATGGACATTATGGACATTCTGGGAGGAGGGACAGGCCCGGGAAGGCTGTGTAATGGAACACCAGCTGAATCTCACCAGATCTTGGGAAAGATGTGGACTTCCAGATCCACTAAGCTCTAAAGTCTCTGAATAAGAGGCTGGGGATACAGCTGTAAAGAGTGCATACTGCTTTTCCAGTAAACTGGGGTTTGGGTTCCAGAACCCACATCAGGTACAGCACTTGCACGCATGTGCACAGGCCCGTACAAAGACAAGCACACGTGCATGTAGTTAAAACAATAAAAACACATATATTTAGGGGGTTGGAGGGATGGCCTAGAGGATCAGAGCGTGAGCTGCTCTTCTGGAGAACTAGCGCTTGATTCTCAGCACTAACATGGCAACTCATAACCTCATAACTCCAGTCACAGGGAGAATTAAAACGATACACAGACATACATGTGAGCAAAATACCAGTGCACAAATGATAGAGAAACAAAAAGGTTTTTAAAGTCTGCAAATATGAGATGCTTCATGAGTAAAAATACTTGCAGCCAAGCCTGGCAACCTGAGTTTGATTCCAGGACCCACACAGTGGAAGGGGAAGGTTGACATCTTTGCAGGTTGTCCTCTGACTACCACCAAAGTGCTTTGCCCCAAACAAACAAACAAATTGAAATAAAAGTCTCCAAATAAACACAACCCTAAAAGTATCTTTCTGGGATACTATAGCAAAGACTTTCACCATGTCAGACATAGCCAGATGTAGTGGTGCATGCCTTTAATCCCAGCACTCAGGAAGCAGAGATAGGTGGACTTCTGTGAGTATAAGGCCAAGCTGGTCTAGATATCTATCTTACAATGCTATTGTCTACCTGGTAAGACTCTGTCTCAAACAAGTCAGATAAAAAATTCTATTGGCAGAAGAGAAGCAATAGGTGTCATAGAAGGAAATTCTCTTTAGACTAAATGTAGATTTTTTTCCAGCTTAGAAAGGAATCGGGAGTAGAAAAGAAGACCACTCTGAGAGTCAGACTAATAGATGACAGGCACAGCCTCAACCATACATAGCCATCTAAGGTACTCTCAATGTTTGTATATAGGAATTTGTTTTTTTGAGATAGTGTCTAATGTAGCCTAGTTTGGCCTCAAACTCACTATATAGCCAACCCTGAAATACTGGTCCTCCTGCCTCCACCTTCAGAGTTCTGGCATTATATACCTGATTTAACACAGTGGATCGAATTCAAGGCTTTATGCATGCTGGACAAGCACTCTACCAACTAAGACATACTCCAAGCCCCTTAGGAATGTGCTTTAATTTAATGAGTAAAACCCATATGTATCTCTTTTGCAGGATGATTTTGTAGACATGTTGGAATAATTCCATAGTACAAGAAAATGAAAATCATGAAGCAAGGGTTTGGCTGCATCATCTGAGGATCAGGATCTCCATGTCCTGATGGACAGTGACTTACGTGTGTTTACATGTATGCATGCATGTGCATTTACACCTGTGTACCTATGCATGATGAGGAAATGAGATTGGCATCTGTTATCTTCCTTGATGGCTGTCCTCCTGTTTTTTGTTTGTTTGTTTTGTTTTGTTTGAGACAGTGTCTCTTACTGGTACCCAGAGCTTCCCATCTAACTGGCCAACAAGTCCAAAGGACTCTTCTGTATCTATCTACACAGCACTGGGATTATGGGTGAGCTATGGCCAAGTTTTTAATGTTGATACTGGAGATTGTAACTTAAGTCAGTATGCTTGCATAGGAAACATCTTGCCCAGTGTCTTTAAAATTTCCAAACATGGATGAACCATGTTTAGGAAATATTGCAAAGATTTCAGTTGTTTCCATGTGAGTTCCCATGGACTAAACGCCATTCTCATTAGAACTGGGTGAGATTTTTATAGGCTTCAAAATATTGATTGAGGTTCACTGGAAGGAAGGGTGAACTTCATAAAAGCATGCTTATGTGAGTGTTAAATAATATCATAGTAAAACTCAATAATTTATACAATTAATGTGCAGCAATAACCTACACACACACACACACACACACACACACACAAAGACAAAATAACAGAGTGAAGGAAACACTACTGCACTTGGGTACTGGAGCTCATCACGATGATATTCTCCCCCTACACAGGGACCTTGGAAACTGTGGGGGAGAAAGTCTGTATTATGCGACCTTTATCAGTGATGTACTGTAGTGAGACTTGCAAAAGGTGCTGAAACATGGAGACAAGGTATATGAGCAACTGCCCTTATACTTTCAACTGAGAAGTATAATTGAGCAGCTCCAGGTAACTAACTTGGAGTTATATATCTGGGTAGATTTGGGCTGTAACTTCTGTGTTGACACAGTGGTCCCAGATACTAGACACAACTATGTGTCATGAGGTGGGGGTGGGATTTTTTTTTCTAGAGTTGACACTGGCTGGACCTCTCATGCTCACTAACTGAAAGTTCTTCCCTCACAGAACTCAGCTACAGCCCCACTAAGGACTCCATGGATATCAAGGCCCATATTTACACAATGCTAGAGAGACATAGAAAACCGTAAGGCCTACAGAATTTCCCAGTGCTATCTCCCCAGTGACTGCTTCCTCCCATCCTCCAGTACTGAAGAAGAGCTTGAATGCCTTGGAATCACATGGCCCTGATTTTCCTCTAGCTCTCATTGATTGACTAAGTACCCTGGAGACCAGTCACTGGAAGACCCATGCACTCTGTGAAATCTCTCAGACACTCTAGAGGTCCTGCCTCCAACTTGTGTTTTCCTGACCTTATGCTTTGCCCTACATTGTTACCTTGTGAACACTGACCTGCCCTCTTTACCTCTTACTGCCTTTCCCTAGATATTTGTATCTGTACACTTTGTATTACTATAAAAAATGGACTGAGAAAAAAAATTAGAGTGTGTATGGAAGCAAAAATGACTAGATGGGTGGAGAAAAACCTTGTAGAAGAACAAAGGAGACCTCTGCCAGGGACAACTACAGGGTTTCACAGTGGTCTAAGGTGTGACACTGATAGGGACAGGGGAGGAGAAGGAAATGCATGAAGATTTGAGGTGAAAAATTATAGAAATAAAATTCAATTTCTGAGGAAAACAGTATTTTAAATTAGTGGAAAGAGACTTTGATGGGTATTGTGCCTCACATTTTTAATCCCAGCACTGGGAAGGCAGAGACAAGGCTATTTCTGTGAGTTCAAAGCCAAGCTGGTCTCCATAGCGAGTCATGGTTGCATAGTGAGAACCAATGTCAAAACCCAAACCCAAACAAAACAAGGTAGTGGCTTCTTTAAGAATGATGTTAGGGCAAAAAATGGTTTGGAACAAGTTATTGTGGCCTATGCCTGGAATCATAGCACTTTTGAGATGGATCAGGAGCTTAAGGTCATCCAAGTTATATAAAGGAATAGAGGGCAGCCTAGTATACATGGGACCCATCCTCCAAACAAAACAAAACCCCTCAAAACAAAAACAAGCCCCAAAGGTGTTGAAGTACTTGCTATTCAACCACAGAAAGAGTTAAACAACCAAGAAATAAATACTTCACAGAAAAATAAAGTGGATTAAAGAGTTACCGATAAAATAAAAAGAAATATAAAGCTCTGTGAGTCAGAGCACTAAATGCTGCTCAAGAATGAAGATCTGATTTTGAGTCCCTAACACCTGTGTAAGAAGCCATGCATGGTCATGCATGCTAGTAACCTCAGCACCGTTGCAGGTGGGAACAGGAGTGTCCCTGGGATTTACTGTCCAGCCTTGTTGAAAAAAATGATGAGTTCCAGATTCAGGGAGAGACCTTGTCTCAGAAGAATAAGGCAGAGAGTGATAAAGGACATCATAGATGTCTTCCAACAACATCATTTAGTCTCAGGGGATACACACACACACACACACACACACACACACACACACACATATCTGTATATTATTCAAAATGTCCAATCAATATACACAATGAGGCTCACATTTGCTAAGAACTGAGAGTGCAAATTAAAAGTGACAGTGAAATTCCATCTTGAAAATCATATTTGGTGATGATAAAAAGCTTGATAATACACTGGGTAAAGGATGAAGAGAAATGATCACCACTGTGGCTGAGGCAGGTGATAGAAGTTTCTCTAGAAGAGGAATGGACAATAATATTTCCCAAAATATTCTCAAAAAGTGCATCCCAAGGCTGGGGAAATGGCTCAGTGGAGGAGGTGTTTGCTGCACTAGCACAGGGTCTTAAGTTTAGCTCCCCAGCACCACATAAAAAGCCAGGTGGGCCAGCATGCACCTGTAACCTCAGTGCCAGATGGTTGAGACAGGATGATGCCTGGGGCTTGCTGCCCAGCCAGGCTAGCAGAATCGGTGAACTCCAGGGCCAGTGAATCTCAGAAGAAAAAGGCAGGAGCTGGAAAAATGGCTCATCAAGCTTACATGAGCCTGATGACTTGTTTCAATTCCTGGAACCCATATGGAATATAAAGGTGGAAGGAAAGAATACACTCCTGAAAAATGTCCCGAATGTCATGTGTACAATGTGCATGCATGCATGAATGTGCATTTTCACACACACACACACACACACACACACACTCAGTCACTCACAATTCACTAAATAAATATTGTAACAAAGTTTTTTTTAAGGGAAAAAGAGACCCTACATCCTTCTCTTTTATCCCCACCCTTCCTCCCTCACTTTGCAAAGGGTAGAAGCCTGTTTCACTGGAAACCAACCCTGATGGTACCTTGACCTTGGATTCAAGTCTCCAGAAATGTGACAAAGTCAATTGCTAATGTTTCGGCAGCCCACTCAGTGATGTTTTGCTGAGGAAAACAGCAATGCTCAGCCTTGCAATGCATTGAATCTCCCTGGCTACATGTATTGATATGGAAACAGAATACTCAGCTGGTACCTAATGATGGAAGCCTTGAAGAGCCCTCTAGTTCACATCAGACTCTGGATGAGAGAGAAACAAACCTTTGTTGTTTAAAGACACATTTGTTAGCTTCCTCATCCTAGGGAAGTCTAGCCAAAGAGAAGTAAAAAAGAACCAGAGCTTTGGAGCTCAATGTGACACTTATTACACACAGGGCTGCAAATGAGGAGGGAAGAGCACACAGGTAAGGACAGGGCAGCAAACAAAAATAAACAGAAAGGTATCTTCTTGTGCTTCTGTTTGGAGTCCTTGGCTGATAGCTCAGTGGTTAATGATGTCTTGTACTTCTGTAGCAGTCAGAGAAGCCTTACATGTCTAGTACACTGTGTGAGCCTGTACCCTGCTTGTAGAGACAGGTACTTCAGAGGTGTTTTATGGTGGTGGAGTATCCTAGTTGCCTTTCTGTGTACTGATAAACTCTGACCATAATCAGTTTAGGGGAGGAAAGGGTTTATTTCAGCTTAGACTACCAGGTCACAGTCCATATTGAGGGCAGTCAGGGCAAAGACTCAAGTCAGGAACTTGAAACAGGTACCTTGTGATGATATACTATATATTTAATAAAACCAGTCTATAATATCAGAGAATAGATCCACCCACAATCCAGGAGGGTCAGAGAGCGGTAATTCATGCCTTTAATCCCAGCATGGGGAAAGACCTGGAGTGGTGACCTATGCCATTAATCCAGAGACAGAAATCTTTCTATGTTTCTGTGAATTCAAGGCTAACTACCAAATAGTAGTAGCCCACACCTTCAATCTTAACCTGGATGTGAAACAACTGGGCAAAAAACGTATTTAAGGCAGGCGTAGAAAGACAGCTTCATTCTGTAGTGCCCATGGAGGATGCTTTAGCTGTTGAAAAAGCTGAGATCAAAGTACACTGTACCATCATGTGTATGTGTGTTAATTTACGTGGCTCCGTAATCCCACATATACACAAATACTGCACAGAAACATAGGTGTTACACCACAGACGTGCAACCTCATATGCACATTTGTATGGAAAGCCAGTTGCTTCCTGCTGGGTTCAGGATCTAGATCAGTGGTTCTCAACCTTCCTAATGCTGTGACCCTTTAATACAATCCCTCATGTCATGGTGATTCCAACCATAAAATTATTATAATTTAATTATTATTATCGTAAACATCTGATATGCAGGATGTCTGGTATGTGACTACAGAGGTGTCACAACCCACAGATTGAGAACCACTGATTCAGATATTTCTACTATAAATAGAGAGTTGCTCCAGTATAGATTCTCCTCCTCTCCCCTTTCCCCCTCTTCCTGCCTTTTGAGACAGTTCTGGAAAGGTTGGTGATGGCTAACGCTGGTGAGATGAATAGAGACCTCTGTGATCTTTCTGTCCTTCCCTGCTCTTAGGTCTGGGTGAACAAAGACAGAACCCTTGAGGGAAGAAGAGAGAGAAGTGGGGAGGAAAGAAGAGAAGGAAGGAGGGAAGGAAAGGCTTGGACTGGGCTCTCCTCTTGCTTGGAGGGCTGCTGTCCTCTCTGCCTGTTCTGCAGAAGCAATAAAGCCTGGAGAGGTTCTGACATGGTGACTTCCTCTGTACTGCTGTAACCCCTTGGTGCCCATGCAGCTCTTCATGTGGCTCCACGGGGATTCTCTCTCTGGCCTCCCATTCATTCCCTGTCAGACAGTGAGCCTACTCTCAGCTTGGATGCCCTTAATGAAACAAGACAAGCAAATCTGGATGATCCCAAGAATTTAGGAGAACATGAGCTTTGAAATGAGAGAGATCTGAGTTCTAATTCTACCATGGCATGACCTTAGGTAATACCCTAAGGTTTCTGACCCTGAGTTTCTGTACTCATTACTGGGAGAGACCTTGCCTACCATGGGGTTGTTGGGAGTCTCAATGAGATAACAGAGTATTCTGCTCCCTGCCTGGCACACAGTAGCATCTCCAGGGATCTCATAAACAAGCCCCTGTTGCTGTTAATAGGAACTCTGGCTGGCTCTGCAAACATACCCTGAAAGGCTGGGAAGGGCATGTGCAAGGGGGAAGTTTGTTTGGTAGGATTTATGGCACCAGTGCTCAACCTGTGGGTAGAGATCCCTTTGGGAAAGGGTTGAACGACTCTTTCACAAGGGTCACCTAAGATCACTGGAAAATAGTTATTTACATTGACATTCCTAACAGCAGTAAAATTGCAGTTATGAGGTAACAATGAAAGAATCTTATGGTTGGAGTCAGCACAACATGAGGGTCGCAACATTAGGAACCCTTTAAACTGCTGTTCAAGGAAAGAAGAAAGTCTAGGGAGAGAAAGATTTGGCTACTGCATAGAAATCTGCCTGGGTTTCTAGAACACTTTTGTGCTGTGACCTTTGCCTAAGTGGTCTCAAACTCAGAGATTCCCCTGCCTCTGCCCCCGCCCCCACCAAGTGCTGGGACTAAAGGTGTAGCCTACTCTATATTTTTCTCCTAGGTGTAAGATTTTAGATGTTTAAATCATATGCAAAGTAAATTAGGTAAATTAAGAAGACAATGAAAATTCACCATAGTATTCTAGAGTGTGTGGGCTGGAGGGGGCTTGTAGTGGGATTATATGTTACATTTTAAATATTTGTCCTGCCTATAGGTTTAATAAAAGCTGATTGACTAAAGGCAAACAGGAAGTGTGGGTGGGGCTACAAGGCTAAGAAAACTCAGGAACGTCTCAGAGCAGACACAGACGCCAGACAGATGCCAGGCAGAGCCACCAGAAAGAGCCACCACAGACAAGACGTGGAGGCAGCAGCAGACACAGAGCAAAGAAGCTGAAATGCTGCTATGAGAAAAGGTACCCAGCTTGGCGACTGAACAAGATAGGGTTAGAGTGAGAGCAAGCGCTAGCACATATGCCTGGGGCCTTAGGTCAATCAGCATAAAATAATATAAGCATGTGTGTGATTTTTTGATGCTAAGCAGGGCTGAGAATGAGACTAAACCTCTGGTCCAGGCCTGGAAAGTCTGGGCCAGAACCTAATACAACAGGGACTGCCTCTGTCCTGCTTGACAGACAGACAGACAGCAAAGCCTGTGCCTAGGTCATCCCAAGGGAAATGTAGTGGCAGTCTTTCATGCTGCTCTGAACACTGACATTTCCTTGAACTCCTCCCATGGGCTGTCCCTGAGTCGTCATCTGCTGCTTTCCCTTTAGGTTCCCTGAGCTTGCTGTGCTATGCTTAGGTTTCTATTTTGCATTTATTATTTATTTACTTATGTTTGTGTGTATGTTTGTGACTTTATCTTTTTTTACAGCGCTTGCTCATTTCCATAAGCAGGTGATTCCACTTCCTATTTGTTTAATTAATCAATCAACTAATATGCACATGTAGAGGCTGTAGCTTAACCTTAGGTATTGTTCCTCACATGCAGTCTACAAAGACTCACTGAGTAGGCTCTGCTGATTGCCGGTGAGCTCCAAGGACCTGCTCGACTCCACCTCCTTCACACTGAGATGTGTGTGCTAGCCTGCTCAATTTTTAATGTGGACTTGGGGACTGAATTAAGGTTCTCATGTTTGTGTGGCAGACACTTTTACCAACTGAGCCAGATTGTCCTCAGCGCAGTAGTGTTTTGAATGCACACCACACCTTCTTGACCCTGTCAAGACAAGTTTCCTTGCAAAAGAACTGACTCTGGTCCCTTCGCCCCATGGAGAGTTCAGTGATTTTGCAAGTGCAAGTCCAGTGTTAGTAAATGTTGAGGATCAAGCAACAGCTGGGCTCGGTGATCAGTACATCTGTTTTGGCTTATTTATTCAACAGAATGATTGAATAAATTGTTCTGCAGCTGCATGGCTGTGTCGGCTGCTGAGGTTGGTCCCTTCAGGAAACAAGACAAAAATTCATCGTGAGAGGAGCAAGCAAACAGACTGGTGAGACTATGGGAACTGTACCAGAGAAGAGACCTGAGACTCCAATGGGGAGCTTTTTGAGATGCTTGGCTGACTTTGAACTTGCTATGTAGCCAAGAATGACCTTGAACTTGCTTCCATCCCCTGAGTTCTGAGATTACAGGCACGAACTATCACACACAGTTTATATGGTACGGATGGATCAAGTCCAAGGCATCCTACATGCTAGGTAGGCACTGAGCCTATTAAATTGTGTCTTCAGCCCCATATACAAAGTTTTTTGCTTCTGCAGACAGCCATGGTATAATTGTAGAAAACAAAGACAGTATTTCCTACTATCATTTTTTGAGCGTGCACATTTCAAATCAGTATCTTTTTTTGCACTATGTTAGAATGTTTGATTTTGCAAATTGCTGTTTAGACTGCTGACTTGAGTTTCATTAAAAAAAATAATTGAATGTGTTTTGGTTTGGGATTAGGACAGAATTTCCAACAATTTTTGAAAGTGTCTTAAACACACATCTGCCATTTTTGTACTATGAGTTGATGTGATGTATATTGATGGCTTTTGGTACTGATGGTTCCAAATCAAAATATTGACCAACTCTGAAAAATACTGACAGTGTCTTATAGTCTACATTGTTAAGTATCTGGTGAGGATTAAACTTGGGGGCTGGGGAAGTGATTTCTCTGCAAGTACAGGTTTGACTCCCCAGCATTTAAATAAAAGTTGAGCATAAAAGGCTGGTGTGTGGGGCATACCTTTAATCCCAGCACTCAAAAGAAAAGCCAAGCAGATCTCTGTGAGTTCAAGGACATCCCTGGATTACATAGGAAGTTGCAAGCCAGCTAAAGATACACAGTAAGGCTTTGTTTTTCCTTTTTTCTTTCTTTCTTTCTTTCTTTCTTTCTTTCTTTCTTTCTCTCTCTCTCTCTCTCTCTTTCTTTCTTTCTTCTTCCTCTCTCTCTCTCTCTCTCTCTCTCTCTCTCTCTCTCTCTCTCTCTTTCCTTCTTATTTTTTTAAACTAAGCAAGACTATGAACATTTGCACCCCTAGCATTGAAGGGTGGAGAAATGAAGATTCCAGAAGTTTTCTGGCCATCTGTTCTGCCCCAAATGGCAAAGCTGGTGTTTAGTGAGAGACCCTATCTCAAGGCAATAAAGCAGAAAGAGATGAGGGAGATAGAAGATACCCAATGTTCTCTTCTGGTCTCTACAGTTGCATAGTCATGATCCTGTTTGTCCACACACTCACATGCACTACACACATACAGAGAGAGAGAGAGAGAGAGAGAGAGAGAGAGAGAGAGAGAGAGAGAGAGAGAGAGAGAGAGAGAGAGGGAGGGAGGGAGGGAGGGAGGGAGACAGGCATAGCTGTACACACACACATTTTAGTTTACTTATATAAAAGCAACATAAGCATATCTATTGCTTCAGTATGAACATTTGCTTTTTCTTTATTTAATAAATAGGAAAACCACATACATATTAAATAATTATCTTAAGATGAATTTCTATATAATTATCAGTAAATATTTGATTTGTGCACTTATTTTATATACTTATATACTTGGCATCATGTAAAAATGGCACTAAGGGGTTCTATGTAGAAAAATCTTAAGAAGCTTTGACAAAGAAGATGCAGAGGTTGGTGGCAATGCTGAGGACATGAGGTGGTAGTGTGTATGTGTTAGAGGGAGCTGAATCTTTCTCTACTCACAAGTTGACTCCAGGTTGTTGCTTTTTCATTTTTTTCTTACAAGCTAGATTACTTCCTCTATATGAGAACAATTGATTTATGTTTTGTTCTGAGTGACGAAGAAAAACTTTTACACTGTCATTTCATACATCTGGAATTCCCAACAACATATCTACTCCTCACAGAAATGTGAAAGATAGAGAAATGATGGCAGAATAAGATCAAAAAATTTACTCATAAGTCTGTGAGTCAGAGATGATCACTATTAACATTTACCAACCTTTGCTTTGTGTTTTTTCCCTCTAGAGTAATTGATTTATTTAGAACTTTTTACTATAGAATTTTAAAGACATAGTAAACAGAGAACAAATAACATAACTGGCCTAGCACATCATTTCAGCATCTATAAGCGGCATGTCTCTCCATTCTCTCGATAAATTTGAAAGCCATTAGCAGATTTTCACTTTTATCGGTTTAATTTTTGAGACTGAGTCTCACTATGTAGCTCAGACTGGCTTTTAAGTCATTATCCCCTGCCTCAGCTTCTTGAGGATTATACAGCCTGCTGCCATTACAGGTGTGCTCTTTGATAGTTTTCTTTTAATGTAGGCACCCTATTACTTGATGTGTGTATGTCTGTGTGTTCATATGGATGTATATGTATGTGTGTGTGGAGGTCAGAGGTCAACCCTGGGTGTTAATTCCTTAGGAGCCATTCAGCTTATTGTTGAGACTGTCTTTCACAGGAACCTGGGGCTTCCCATGAGGCTAGTGCAGCTAGCCAGACAGTCCCAGGGATCTGCCTGTCTCCAATCTCTTCCTTGCCAGTGCTGGCATAAGAAGTTCATGTCACCATATCATCTTTTTGTTTTGTTTTTAAAGTGGATTCTGGGGATTAAATTCAGGCCTTCATGTCCCAGTGGCAAGCATTTCACCGACTGACTCACCTCCACAGCCTTGTTGTTTAATTTTTAAAACATTTCTTTTGGTAATTTTTGTTGTTGTTTTGAGACAGGGTCTGTATGGCCTGGAACTCACTCTATAAACTAGGCTGCCCTCAAACTCACAGACATTCTCCTGCTTCTGCTTCCCTAGACTGGGATTGTAGCACCTTATATAGCCTCCATTGTGACATTTTAATTTACACAGGTATAATGCATTTTAATCATAACTCTCCCCTATTACACTCTATAATTTTGCTCTTGTGTTTCTGAAGGTTTGTTCTGTGCTAACTTTTTTAGCAGCTTAACCCTCTTCAGATATTAAACCTTGACCCAAAGCATCAAATCATAAAAAAAAAAGACAAAACAAAACAAAAAGTAGTTGAGCCTCTAGGAGACCCAACAAAAACACCAAATTATGTGCCTTCTTAAGGGAAACCCAGTGTAGAGGAGAAACATTCCCAGAGACACCTACTGCAGAAACAGCAGTTGCTAGAACGTACTCACCATGGTTGTCTCAGCAATGGAGCCGAAGCTGTTGATGAAGATGTTGCAACTCACGTTCACAGGAGGACCTGCCAGTCAAGAGAGAGTCTCACTGAGTCTCAGGCTGTAGAGAAGTTAACTTCAAGGCTAGCCCTCCCCACAGGGTCCAAGGAGCCTCAAGTTTGTTATCCACCCCACCCTTAAGTGCCTGGGATCTCCAGCTTGCATTTAGCATCTCTGCCAGACTAAACTCCCCAGATTCCAGGTAAGGGGCAGGTACACCTCACAGGAGGCTGAGCCAAGCTATACATTCATTAACACAGGGTGATTCATCATTCTGCCATCTGGCAGAAATCCCTTCCCCAAGCCCCATAGGTGCCTCCTAATTTGTGTCTGAGATATATTTCTGGCTACAACATTTGGAGGCCATCTCAGTATTTGCAAGAAACAGCAAGTTCTTTGCCTTGAACTTATGAACTGAAATGAAGGGGTGATGATGGGAATTACTAGGTGAGAGATCTGGAGGGAGCCTGATGGACAGTCCACAAGAGTCTTTGTTAAATACTTTGTTGACAAGTATTTTTTTTTCAACCCTGCTATGTTCAGAAAAGAAGGTAAGAAATGCCACAGCCTTGGTGTTTATTTCTGGAGGCAGGGGCAACTCTTCCTGGCTGAGGCTGGGACCCTTCATTTCACACAGAATGGCAGCAGCTACTAACCTCTGATCTGCTTCAGTGAAACTGACAATCTCACCATGTCCCCACAATAGCTCCATAAGGAGGAAACTGAGGGTCATCTGTGGCTGCACTGCTAGTGAATGGTGGAGCCAGGGTTTCATTTCTGATTTGCCTAATTTTTAACAGTTTTACATAGGAAGCAGGTTAAAAGGGAAGAAGAAGAAGCAGGGTCATATAGCCAGGGGCAGAATCCAGAATTGGTTTAGTTATCTGTCCAGCTTTCTCCATTTCCTTCATGACACAGATCTTGTCCTATAGTCCAGGCTGATATCAAACCTATAGTGATGCTCTGCCTCAGCCTTCTGAGGGCTGGGATTTCCATGAGCATTCTATCCTGCCTGGCAGAACCTAGAACATTAAACATGGAGTTTCCATATAAATAAACATGAAACAGCTAGAGAAAGACATAGGACCATGAACAAGAGGAGTCAAAGGAGCAGAGTTGAGCTGAGAAAGGGTCTGAAGACTAAGACGGGAAGACCTCAAAGAGGAGCTGACCTTGAAGATGCTTAGGACTTGGATAAGTCATAGTCCTTGACTTAAATTGTGAATGCTTCCAGGGCTTATCTCTAGTTGGTACCGGGAGGTGCCGAGGCATGAAAAGCACAATTGTCCCCATTTCTCAAAGGAGCACAGAGGTTTTAGTCACTCATCTGTGCTCACTAGGTAGAAGGCAGTAGAGCCAGGACTTAAGCCAGAATTTTTGGATTGAGTAGACAGCTTTACGTTCTCTAGTACCCAGTCCATCATGTCCGTCTTCAAAAGGTAGCCCACAGCTTGCACACAAACTTAGCTAAGATTCTCTTTATCTCGGAAGGCCTGAAGGGTAAGAGGAAGCTTTTTATCTTGGAGTGAGAATCTAGGTGTTCCTCCCAAGGCAGTGAGTGTCAACCTCTGGGGTACATGTACAACCCCAGCCTCACCTGCTGTTGGGACACGACAGATTTCCATTTTCTGAATCTCAGTCTCCCCAACAGTTTAGAGGGAAGGCTGGACATGATTTTTTATTATTGCTATTATTAATCATCATCATCATCCTCATCCTCTTCCTTTTTATTTGGAAGCAAATTTATTCAAAGCTGATCTAGAAAAAATATGAAGGAAATCTCTATCTCAAATATCTATTTCCACAGGCTCAGGGAGTGTCAAGAGCTTTTAGGGATACAAGGGGTTAAGTAAGACAGCGATTGAGAAATCCCTGGGTAGATGGAGTGTTTCTCATTAAAGGGCCTCCATTCTGGTCCTGCTTCTCTTTCTTTCCCCTGATACCTGGTGCTGAGGATGGAACTCAGGACCTAGCCCATGCCAGGCAAAAGCTCTACCAGTAAGCTCCCTCCCTCCCCTCTTCTTGAAATTCAGTCTGCCTCTGGTCTCCTGGGACATCTGCATTTCCTTTTCAGAGGAACCAATAGAAGAAGAAAGGGCGAGAGGCTTGCAGAGAATATCGAATGTAAAGAATGGACAGTTTAAGGATAAGGAAGGAAGGAAAAGAAAGGCTTGGGGACAGCCTGAGTGAGGCAGAAGCTGGTGAGGGAAGCTAGGTGGCCACCGGGTCTTAGTTCTAATAGTTTGACATCCTCTCAGGGATGTTAGTTTATAGTCTAGATTATGACCTAGCCAGGCTGGGGTACTTTTCATCAGGTCACCAATTGCTTTCCAGACTTGTGTGTGGGTGAAACTGAAAATTTGCATTTGCAAAGCCCATGAGATGGCCCATGCCTGTAATTTTAACACCCAAAAGGCTGATATGGGAAGGCCGGAAGTCCAAGGTCAGCATGGGTTCCATAGAGAGACTCCTGTCTCACATAAACAACACCCAACCAAACCAGAACAAAAATTTCAGAGCCCTTGGCTCAGCTCTTAACAGTGACTCTTAGCAGGAGGCCTAATGTCTAACAAGCACCTAGGTGATTTAAATGCATAGCTAGGTTTGGGGGTTGCTGGGAAGGATCACACACACCCCTCAGAACCCTGTGCTTTCATCACTAGATAGCTACTCATACTGTTTGCTAGGCACAAATTGCTGCTTTGTTATGGTCATGTAAACAAATGCTTATTTACCTCATTCATTTAGCCCCAGATCTGGGTTTTTCTTTTTATTTAGCCTCATATCATTTAGATGCCTTAAAGAGTTACTGCTCATGCCTTGAGGTGATGCTCACAGGGCTGCGTGCATCCAGCATTGTGACTTCCATATAAATGAGATGCTGATGTATGGGTGTGAGAGGGCACCCGCCAGAAAGACCCCATGGGGAGGTGTGGTTCATGGAAATAAATCTGAAATTAAATTATCTTGAGAAAATTACAATCCGGTTGCCGTTGGCAGCAGGATAATGTATATGTTTCATTAAATATTAAAGTTTAATTTTGCTTTTGTGTATGTGTTTGCATTGGGCTATGCCTCTGATCCTGGAAGCCACTGCAGCAATACAGAGCCTTAGTTGAGGCAAAGTCTCAGAGCTGGGAGGGGGGCCCTTCCCTTTGCATCCCTCTTTGGAGGCTAAGACAGGGGCTTAGGCCCAGAAAGGGATCTCTCAGGGGGAATATAGGCTGAAGAAACAGTCATAGAGTTATTTACTTCCATATTAGAGTGTGAACTGACTTTGGGCTTTGCAGACCGAAAGTCTGTAGTTCTGGGCCACCTCAGATTTCAGGCTGCTCAGAAGCAGGCTGCTCATGTGGTACAGGCTGCTGAGGGAATAACTGCCGAGGTTCCAAACTCTGTGTGTGTGTGTGTGTGTGTGTGTTTAGGGGGCTTTTAGAGTCTGCGCTGCATGCATAGGGATGCAGGGGTTTTCCTGAGCTTTAAGGAGTCTTATTTGGATCTGCTTTTCTGCTTTAATCATGAGAGAGGAGCAAAGGCCTGCTCCAAGCTCCTGGGTGGGAGCTGCAATGACATGACTTTGTTTTTAGCCAGGTGGGCATAGGCTGAAGGGGAGCCAGTGCGGAGCAGGAAGAAGTCTACAAGATTATGTAGTCCTGTAGAATTGGGGCTCAAGGGTTCCAAGCAAGATTTTCAGAGGTACATAGCAGTGCATGCTGCAATCCCAGCATTCAGGAGGCTGAGGCAGGAGAACCTTGACTTTGAATTTAGCTTGGACTATACAAGCTTATTGAGGGCCTTCTGTGTGCCAAGTATGGTGGCATGCATAAAAAATAGCTCCTGAACCTTGGAGTTAACTCTTTGGAGCATCTGTATAGTATGAGGCTAAATAAAAAGAAAAACCTATATCCTGGCCTCAGTGAAGGAGAAAAATAAGCCTCTGTTTGGGTGACCCTAACCTTTGACAGCGATATGGTGAAGTTTTAAAAGAGTCCACCAGGAGGCAGGGTGGACTGAACTCCTAAAAACATCTAGCTGGGGCAATTGGTGCATCCTGGTGGCTAAGCCTCTGCCAGAATGGGTTTGGCTTAGCCAATGTTATTCCCAAGAGTTGTTAGTGTCAGTTTCAATGCTTTTAGCATAGAACCTCAGACTTAAGTCCTGTCTTGGAGGATATGACTAATCACACAGTTTTTACTCCTTTCTGGAAGCCCTGGGCAGGAACAAAGGAGGCATGGCCTTTGCAAGGGACTTCGGTTTTCTATATTATACGTATTTATTTATTTGGAGAAGACAGAAGAGAGAGGTAGAGGTTGGGTGTCTCTGATTATTGCTTTGAACTTTGTCTTTTGAGATAGGTTCTCATGAAATCCAGATCTCATCTGCCTGTGTCTGCTAGCCTAGTGTTAGTGTTACTTGCCTAGTCAAGTGTAGCTATGCCTGGCTTTATATTGGTGTCAGAGACTGAAATGGCAGGTACTTTTAACTCACTGAACCATCTCTCTAGCCCCACAGTTTTCTGTATTTTTGTGCTTTTCATCTTGTTCTGCCCTTCCATCTTATTGCCCCTGTAGGCATTTGAGATTTAACATGGGGAAGTACTCCAGCCAACTGTACTACCAAGTGTCCTGTCCCTTGGAGAACCAAGGTGTGCTGGCTAGTTTGTTGTCAACTTGACACAAACTAGAGATATTTGGTAACCTCATTTGAGAAAATGCCCCCACCAGATTGTTCTGTGGTGTATTTTCCTAATCACTTATTATGTAGGTGGGCCCAGCTCACTGTTGATGATGATGCCACCCTTTGGAAGGTAGTCCCGGGGTATATAAGAAAGCACACTGAACAAGCCAATAAGCAGCACTCCTCCATGGCCTCTTCATCAGTTTCTGCCTCTAGGCTCCTTCCTGGAGTTCCTACCCAACTTCCCTCAGTGATGGATTCTGATATGAAAGTATAAGCTCAACCAAATTCCTTTTCCCCCAAGTGGCTTTTGCTTATAGTGTTTATCACAGCAACAGAATCCCCAAGAAATAAGGCTGTGTTAATGATGGTGGAGGGGTGCTTGGGGGCCATTGAAGGGGCTAGTAGAGAAACACGGCTGGGAAGTGGGCCTGAGCACAGCCCCCCAGGCATCTCCCAGATTGCTTTCTGTCTGCAGAGACTGTGGACAAAGCAGTTAGAGAAGGGGTGTGGGGGATAGAATGGGGACGTATGAAGACAATATAGGCAGGTATTAGATAGACATTTCCAGCTGTCAAATACATCTTTGCTCTTGAACTTGAGCCACAGAAGTAACAAGGAGAAACACTCAGAAATAAGAATTAATCCTATGGCTGTGGGTTCTTGGAATAAAATTTATACAGGATACTGTGTACCAAAGCTAGGTGCATGGGGTCCTGAAAGTTTCTTAAATCCATGTCTGCAAGATTCAAGTCACATAAGGCACAGCATTTAAGACACAGAGATCATAGAGCCCCATTTCCTCTTGTTATTGATACTAAGGTCTCAATGGGATCAAGAATGTTGAGAACTCTGTTCAACTGCCTGGACCAGCATGTGTGATTTGGCCTTGATGAGCCCTGAACATGTTTTGTTTGAATTTACAAGATTCAGGTATTAGGAATTTCTTATAGGGCTCAGTTTTGAGTCTTCTTGGACTATTGGCTCTTCTGATTACATGGGGCCCATATTCCCACAGGGGACCTAAAGGTTGCAGGTAAGGGGAGCCACCTTCATTCACAGGAGCCTGTGGCTCTCTTTAATCACCGTCTCTACCTAGTGGTGTCTGACCTTTGGCTGGGAAAACCCATCCCGGATATGGGCAGCCCCAGGTCATGGGCTTCCATCCTGGACTGAACAGAGAGGAGAAAGGCAAATGAGCCCCAGAGATCTCTCTACTTCCTGATTCAGCCCTGCTTCTGGGTCTTCACCACCAGCTAGACTGTGACTCCTTAGACTATTAGCCAACACAACCCTTCCTGTCTCGGGTTGCTTTTTGTCACCACAAGGAGAGAAATCAGTACTGTTCCAGCTTGTGGCATGTGACATGGTGAGTCTCATTTACACAAGGAACTTGTAGAATTGTTTGTTAGTCCATGGAGTCTCCTGTAGGTGTGTTTGTGTAGGAAAATTTCTTCTAGAACAAACAGAAGAAGGTGTTCAGATTCTCACCTGTATCCTCTCAGGACTCCTAGTGAAAACCTAAAACCCCAAGAATCATGCCTCATGACTATACATGCAGCCAAGCTTGCGTTGCAGAAATGTGAAAACTGGGAAGCATGGGGTTTGTCTCTGGTCACAGTGGAAGCTCGTGCTTCAGCCAAAACTTGACCCACATTTCTTTTTGTTGTTGCTGTTATTACCGTCTATGACACTAGATATAGTAAATAGACCTTAATTCACTTACTGCCTCCCAGAAACCAGAGGCACTATTGAATTGAATTCTCCGTAGCTCTGTCTGGACTTGTTGGGAAAAGAGGTTGCATTGATTAGCAATGTCTACTTTGGGTGAAGAAGGAAGTATGTGTGTGTGTGTGTGTGTGTGTGTGTGTGTGTGTGTGTGTGGTGGGAATGTCATAGCATGTGTATATAAGGAGAGCATTTCCTGTGAATCTGAAAGAAATATTTTCCTACCTTTAAAGTTGGGCCTGATCCTGGCATCATACCCAGAAGTCCTCCCCATGAGCTTATCCAGGAAGTCGGAGGGTGACATCGGCTTGGGTGCAGAGCGGGCAGCTTCAGCCTCCTTGGAAGCAGCAAGGCTAAGAAGAGAGAGAAGCACAAGTTGATGGTGGCCCTTCTCCAGGCTCTGATCAGACCCCAGTCTTGGTAGCCATATAAGACCCAGGAGTGCTCTGAACTTGAGCTGGGTCTTTAAGGAAAAGGGCACAGGCCAAGCTGTCTATGCAGCCCCAGTGGAAGTCAGCCTGGAGACTGTCAGACACTGGCAGTTGAGATGTCTCCCAGAACTCCTCTTCCTCCTCCCAATGTCTGAGATCATGAGTCATCACAGTGAATGTTGGGTCTCTGTCTGAGAGGAGCCTGAAGGGTTGGGTCTAGGTCTCCCCTGAAGAAAAAAGAGTGAGGGGTTAGCCTGACTCAGCTCTGCTTTGGGTACCTGCCCTCTTACAGGTGCATGCGCTATTAAAGGATCCCAGAGATAACCATTTCCTTTCAAGTTCTCCTCAGAATCAGCTGTTGTAAAAATAGATAAATTAAAGTTGCTATAGTCAAATGCATTTGGAGATACAAATTCTAACTGTTAACATTTTGCAGGCTTATACACTTATGCACCTGGATACTTACATTACAAAACAAGCATTTTAGAAATCTACCATTAGAAACTAGAGATGGTACATGCCTATAACCCCATCACTCTATAGGCTGAGGTAAGCATATAGCTGTAAATTTGAAGCCATCCTGTGCTACATAGCAAACACTACTCATGCACCCCTCAAAGGCAAAGAAAGTTCACCTCCATGCTCATGAGTGTCTTTCTGACTACTTCTCTTTCTCTTAACCCTGTACTTAAAGTCTACACCAAAATATCTTAAATAACACACATCACTGCTTGAAAAGGTGGGAGATGTGGTGGGCAAAGTTGAGGCAGGCTAGTAGAAGGTACAACACAGGTTCCAGAGGTGATCAGTTAATCCTTGGTACCAGGAATTGGGAGGTTGGAAATCAAGTGTCTGGTGATGTTACACGGTATCTCTGTCAGGCCTCTCTTCCCTAACAAGGTAGGTTAGTAAGGTCTAAACAAAATTGCAAAGGTGCCCAGATTTCAATACACGTCACAGATGGAGGCATATGGGTTGAAGAGTAATCACTTAGGTTGCTTTGGGTCTCTAAAAGGCCTGAAGTCTACAGCTACACTCAGACTCATTCTTTGCGTGCCTTCTTTCTTGAACCTTTGTCTTCATTGCTGGGGACTGAACCCAGAGTCTTGTACACACTGGGCAGGCATTCCACCACTGACTGCCTCATGCCTTACTCTTGCTCAATTCCTTCTTTGTTGGCATCCCTGCTAATTCTCTAGTGATCTGTTGTCATGGCTGATGCTCACGTCTATACATTATTGTGTCAGGACATGTCCCTTTCTCTTCATGTCCTGCTGCAGCCCGAGTTTACCCCCCACCCCCCAAAATCCAGGCCATTGCCTTCTTCCCAACTCTACCAATATCCCTGTTTCCTAGTTCCCAGTCAGGGTCTGCTGTGTCCCCATGTTCTTCTCTCCCTCACTCACCATGTCTTGCTAAGCCATGAGGCAGCTTTGACACATTTATTTGCAGGGTTGTGTTTCCTGCCTCAGCTTCCTGTATGCCAGGATCCCAGATGTGCACAGTTACACTGACGTTAAAATATTTAAATTACATCAATCAATTAATTAATTAATTTTTGTGTGTATGTGCATGCACATATGCATAGTTATCAAAGGACAACTCAAAATATTTTTTTTTCTGTATACCATATGGGTCCTGGGATCAAACTCAGGTTATCATGGTTGACAACAAGTGCCTTTACTCAGTGAGCCATTGCTAGTTCCAACTGTTTATTTTTGAAGCTGTATCTGTTTCTATCCAAGAGTAGGGATCACATAATTCTCTTTTATTTATTCCTTATTTGTTCTCTAATCCCCCAGATGTCTACCCTGATGTCTCAAACTTAATTGGTGCTCAGCAATTGCGTGGTGACTGAATGATGATCGAGACACTCATTAATTAATCAAATATACCTACTAATAGGAAGTGTCCGTAAATATTGGTACACGGGTTAACAATTTAAAAATAATTAGACTATTATACACAGTAATAAAAACACAGACACAGTCTAGTGTTTCTTAGGAGATTTGCAAGGTTTGCTGGGATTTCTTAGACGTCCTTGCTCAGGCTCTGAGAATGCCCTATTCAGCTCTCAACGGGTTGTATTGGACTGATGAAAGACACTGTCATTATATGTGGCTAGTGGTGCATCTGGGGTTCTGCAATGGGATGAGCTTCTGAATGAACTGATGGCGGTGTCATGTATTCCAAAGGAGGGTGTGTAACATCTGCATGCAAAGCCTAGAGTGTGGTTGTGGAGCAGATAATGTCTCAGAGCTTGGTGTGTATAGATATGATGATACCTGTATCTGTGACAGGTTAAGGCCATTTGTAGTCATGTGTAGTGCAATGTGTACTGGGATGGGAGAATGTTGACAGTTGTTGATGCATAATATTATACATGTTTGCTTTTCTGTGCATCATAACATGTAATGTACTAATGGTTTCCATTGGTGCTACCTGTGTCATTACAGTAGGGAGAGGGAAGACATGAGAGAGAGAGAGAGAGAGAGAGAGAGAGAGAGAGAGAGAGAGAGAGCGAGCGAGCACCAGGGAGGAACACCTGCTAGGTGGCTTGCTCCCCATGGCTTGCTCAGTTTACTTTCTTATCTACTCCAGGACCACCTGCCCAGGGGTGGCACTGTCCATGGTAGGCTGGACAAGAAAGTGACCCTTAGGCTTGCTTACAGGTCAGTCTGAGGGAGGCAATGCCTCAATTGAGATTCTCTTTTATTGAATGACTCTAGGTTGCGTCAAGTTGATAAAGAAACCTAACCAGGATCAGCCAGTACAGTAACAACTAGTTGTGAAGGGGTGTGCTTTGCGCTCCGGTGCCTCTGCTCCTTGCCGGTGTCCATGGTGTGAGGTTGTCCTCATGGACATGAGCTGTGTTGGAAGCATTATAGACACATTTAGACTTAGCTATGACTGTCTCTGAGATGTGAGAGCAGCTGACAGAAAATTGATTAAATAATGATTCATGTTGGGTATAGTCATATATCCCTACAATCTCAGGACTTGAAAGACTGAGGCAGAGGGACTGTTATAAGTTTGAGTCCAGCCTGGAATACATGGTGAGATCCTGTCAGAAAGAGAGAAGGAAAAGGAAGGAAGGAAGGAAGGAAGGAAGGAAGGAAGGAAGGAAGGAAGGACTAGAGTTGGCTCAGTAGGTCAGTAGGTAGGCACTTTACTGCTGTTTCAGAGGATTCAAGTTAATATACTATCATCCACATCAGGTGGCTCACAACTGCCTGTAACTTCAGCTCTGAGGGATTTAACACCCTCTACTGTTCTCTGGACACATATCCAAGAAAGGTAAATCTTAAAAATCCACCCTCCTCAAGCAAAAAAGATGTAAACAAACCAACCTAAATGCAACATTTTTGTGTGTGTGCATCAACACCCTGCAATTCTCTAAGGTTTCCTAATACTTCCCCAGAAACAGAGGCTCCATCTTGATGCCAAAGTGGCAATTTCCCTGCACCTGATAATCCTTATCCATTTCTGCCTCTGTTTGGACAGTGCAATTTGTACAGGATTATTTTAAGCCTCTTCCCCATCTTCAGTGGATCTGTGTTCTGGGCATCTGTGAACAGCAAACACACTGCATTTGGAGTCATTGCCTCTGGGGACTCAACAGAAGCTGAATGAGCCGGAAAATGAGGCAACCTGGCCATGTATAAGTACTAGGAAGCAAGACAAATTACTTTATTTCTTTAAAGATTTATTTTATTTTTAGATTGTGTGTGTGAGAGAGACAGAGACAGACAGACAGACAGACAGACAGACAGACAGACAGACACACACACACACAGAGAGAGAGAGAGAGAGAGAGAGAGAGAGAGAGAGAGAGAGAGAGAGAGAGAGAGAGTGAGTGCAGGTGTGCAGAAGAGGGCATTGGATCCCCTAGTGCTAGAGTTATAGGTATCTGTGAGGTTCCTGAGAGGACTGCTTGAAACTGAACTAGGGTCCTCTTTGAGAATAGCAAGTGCTCTTAATTCTGAGCCAGCTCTCCAGCCCCCAGATAGATTTGATGAATCCTAACTGATGGAAGTTGAAGGCTCCCCTGCCCCATGTAAGGATTTTTGGCAGTAGATGCACTTTTCAACAGAACATGGGGAAATCTGTCATCTTCTGCTCAGGACATGTGTCCCACCATGGGCCTTAAGAAACTTCAGTTGTGAACTCTGAATGGCAGATACAATGTGCATCTCTTTGGTTTGTCTTTGTCAATTTGACACAAACTGTAGTCACCTGAGGAAAGGGGATTTTAAGTGAGGATTTTCCTTTCCCTGATTGGCCTGTTGATTAATGATTTGATGTGGAAGGACCCAGCCTATTGTGGGTAGGTAGTCCCACCCCTGGGCAGGTGTTCCTGGGTTGAATAAGGCTGAGAAAGTCAGGGGAAGCACCCAGTAAGCATTGTTCCTCTCTGGCCTCTGCTTTAATTCTTGCCTCTAGGTCCTGCCATGAATCCCTGCCCTGGCTTTCCTTGCTGATGGGTTGTAATTTAGTAAGACAAATAAGTCATTTCTTTCCTCAAGTTAATTCTGCTTATAGCTGTTTATCACAGCACCAGAGAGAAAAGCTAGGGCAGTGTGGAAAGTCTTGGACACAGTGTTCAAGCTGCAAGACTGAGCAATGGATGAACATGAGGACTATGGGGTCTTGGGAGAGGCACTTCTCCTGGTTTTCAGGTCCCTGTGTTCTGGAATGAGTGGCTTAGTATAATGAGAGGAGCATAAAGCCAAAAAGCACCAGCTTCTGAGTTTGCAGTATCAACTGGTCCTGGGATAGAAGCTGGTCCTTACTCCTTTAGGGGATGCACACATACTTGTTCTGGCTCCCTCCCATTCACTGTCAAGATGTTTTCTCAGTGAGCCAACTCATTTCTCAGATTTTCTTTTGGACAGGGGAGGGGGGTTGAACTGGTGTTCAAAGTCTCATTCTCCAGGTACAGATCTGGATCTGCATTTTAGATAAGTCAGAGTTGGCTAGGACATGGAAACTTCCACTACATTGTGTGTAGCACCATTGCCACCAATAACTGCTCAGGGTTAGCAGAGGAGGTCGTGTGGGGGGGGAGACCTTACAGTGCTCCATGCATTCCATTCCTCTAGCTCACTATAGGCAGAGGAGGCCTAGAGGTAAGGGCAGGAAAAGTGATAAGGATTAAATGTAGTACAGGAGAGAAATCAAGAGACCCCAGGTAGGTGAGAGGAGGATTCTGGGAATTGGAGGAGGAAATGGAAGCAGGAAGAAGACAAAGAGGAGGAGAACCCAAGAGTGGAGTGTTTGAGAGGAATATTATTAGTGGCCGCTATCAAGGGACTGGCTAATGTAGAGCAGTGATCTCAGCCTTCCTAATGCTGAGGCCCTCATGTTGAGGTGACCCCCAACCACACAATTATTTTCATTGCTGATTTATCACTGTAATTTTGCTACTGTTATGAATTGTGATGTGTTTTCTGATGCTCTTAGGTGATCCTTGTGTGCTTTGACCCCCCAGGAGGTATTGCGCCCCACAGGCTAAGAACCACTGATGCAGAGTTTGGACACTGAGTAAAGTTGTGGGAATGGGGGCAGGCAAAAAGGCTTGTGTGTAGAATGACCTTGGTGCTCAAATGCTTAGGCTGGTGTAGGGCTGCCTGGAAGACAGGGGAAGAAGAGTGTGCTTGGATGAATCAGCTCATCTAAAGTCTAGAGGTGGAAGAGAACTTGGGAAGAGGAAGAAATTGTGTGTGTGGGTGTGTGTGTGTGTAAGGAGAGGGTGCAGTGGCAAGAGAATTAGAGGTGAAGGTGGAACACAGCATAGCTTAGAGTTGAAAGGATGCAATCCATGGTCCATGACCTTGTGATGGGTCTAAAGCTAAGGAAAGCAGGGGCTGCAGATATGACTCAGTGGTTCAAGTGCTTGCCACAAAACAGTAAGGACCTGAGTTTGAATTCCTAGAAACCATATATTTAGTGCACATAAGCTGGACATGATAGTGCATATCTTCATTCTTAGCACTTGGGAGGCAGAAGCAAATCGATCTCTGTGAGTTAGAAGCCAGCCTGGTCTACCTTCTGGTTTATTAACACATATGCACTGTATGCATCAGGTGTGTGCTTGTGGAATGTGCAAATAAAAATGTCACTGCCAACCAGAGTAATTTCCCCATGTGGATGTCTACTTCAGTTTCTGGCACAAAGAAATGACACTTTATCACCAAATGGAGCAGTCTCTGCCTTCTGTTTTCTAGAGAGAGAGAGAGAGAGAGAGAGAGAGAGAGAGAGAGAGAGAGAGAGAGAGAGAGAGAGAGAGCAGGTGGATGTATACCGTGTCTACATGTATATGGAAGCCTAGCACTGGCATCATGCTCAATTCCTCTGTACTTGTTCTTTTGAGACAGGGTCTTTTAAAGCTCACTAATGCGGTTATACCGACTATTCAGTGAACCCTAGGAATCTTCCTGTCTTCACTTACCCTGGGTTTATAGCTGTACTTTGCCACTCTCAACTTTTTCCTTTGGCTTCTGGGGGTTGAACTTAGGTCCTTGCACTTGCAATGCAATTAGTTAATTCACTACACCATCTCTTCAGCTTCTCCCATGGCTATTGATTGTTCAAGGGATAGAACTGGTGAGATACTATAGCTTTAGGAAAGGGAGTTGCCATCTGACTTAGATGGCGCCATCAGACCTCTGTGGTAGACTGGAAGAGGAAGGCAGTATTTGGTTGATCAGACATTGTCTGATATTTTAGTCGTTCAAACCTCTATGCACTTTTAGAAAAACCCGACAGACATCTGCCACTGTCCGAGTCATGATTCTGAATAAAGCATATGGCAGATGGTAGGGAGGTGCTGTCTTCTGAGTTCTGGGGTAGAGGTGTCTGAGCCAGGCTGGTGTTCTTGGCTTGATGGACTGAACTGATTTCTGTCCTGAGTTTTGGCCCTATCAGATTTGGAGGTTGTCATAAGGGTATGGCCAGTTACCCCCAGCTTTTCCTGAGTTTCATCATCAGGTCAACATCTGGCTTCCCCTGGCCAGCTGTGCAGTTCTGATTTTATTTGATTGCAGTAAGGGGCTTAAGCTGGTGGGGGAGAGCCTGACATTTTATTACTCTCACTTTGTGATCTGCTAAGCAGTTCCAGAGAGCAGAATGCCAGAGCCATGTGCATTAAGTTTCTCTCCCCGGGGTCTTAGGGAACAAGATGCCCTTGCCTCATCCTGATTTCCATGGCTGCACAAGGGAACAAAGCACATGTATTTCAATGTGATTCTCTTCTGCTATTGAGATAAAGCCTATGCTTAGGGAGCTGCAAAGAACCTCTGAATTCTTCTAGTTCTGGTAATGATCTCTGTTGTCTATTTTATCGTGGTGCTCTTGAAAGTGTTCCCCAGTCTTCTATGCACCAATTTTCTTTCTTTTAGTGTCCCCACAGGGCAGGTCCAGCCACAGAATGAGCTCAATGAGAGGGCTAGCAAAATTTATGGAGGCTGTCTCTCTCAGGGTTGTGGAAGTGCCAGGCTTTGACTGGCAGGAGCCACAGAAAGAAAGTGCCTCACTTGCTCTCCTCACCCTGGTCCTGGTACCATGTAGCATCTTGGATCCTCCAGCTTGGCATACTCAGACCACAATTTCTTGTATATGGTCAAGAGCGTGTCTGTCTCTCTCACAGTCTATCTTATTTTCAGAAAGCTTCCCTTGGTGGCAGAAAACATCACGAGCCAAACACTGATTATAACCAACATGCATTCTGAACATATTATGTCTTGTTCTGTAGAAAAGTCCATTTCATTTTACACATAAGAAAACTGAGGCTTAAGCATATGACTTGATGAGCCCAGCTTGTGTACCTCCCTTGGGTACTTGTTAAACAATGTTTATGCTTTCTTTATTCTCAGCTCTTCTCACTTTACATGCATGTGTCAAGTCTTAGCTCAGGGAAGTCCTCATTCTCTGGTGGTTCGAGACCAACCCTCAGCTTTATAACCTACCTTCCCCTCGGAATACGAAAAATTAGGTCTTGTGCAGGCATGAGTCAGTGCATAATCTTACAGGTTAGTGGACATGGCTTTTATGAAACAGAGAGCCTGGTGGTGGAAGGGGCCCTAGAGACTCTTGCAAAAAAATAATATGCACCTGAGATCCTGGATAAAGCTTAATTTACCTATGTAGACATTTTATTGGGGGCTTAATCAATTTGAACTCTCCAAATCCTTAGGCTTGTGGCAGTAATTTCAGCACTTGGGAGGCTGAGGCAAGAAGGTTGCTATTAATTTGGGGCTTCATCATGGGTTGAGACCCATCTGGGCGACAGAGTGAGACACTGTCTCAAACTAACCAACCAACCAACCCATTCCTAAATTCTGGCTCTGGTGTCTTCAATCAGACCCCGGGAAGATTCTTTGTGTGTGTGTTTGTATGCATATGTGTATATGTATACATCTAGAGGCTGGAGGCCAATGCTGGGTATTTTCTTCAATTGCTTTCTACCCTTTTTTTGAGACAGGCTCTCTTGCTAAACCTGGAGTGCATGAATTTGCCTAGACCGGCTAAATCCTCCTGTCTCTCCCTCCCCATCAGTGGGGTTACAAGGGTGTGCAACTGGATTTTTCTCATGGGTGCTAGGATCCAATTCAGCTTCTCATGCTTTCATGGCAAGTACATTATTTCCCAAGTCCTCTTTCCAGTCCAAATTTTTAATGTTTTCTGGGAGAATACAGGGCAATGAAGTAGAAGCCATTCCTTTTTATTTTTGGAATATTCATGAATAGTCATGGAATGACAGTGCAACTTGCCACTGCCAAACCCATGTCTGTGCATAGACCCCATATTCCTGATATCTTACATCACTAATTATAGTCCTACATCAACTACTTCTCTTGACTCTGACCTTCCCTATGTATTTCACTGGCTGAGGATGGAGTGAGGTGGGGTGGGGTGGATGTTAAATGGTCCTGGATGAGACAGGAACATGGGGATTCAGGAAATTCTTCAGAGACTTTTGTGTTGGAGGACAGGTCTGGGGGTGTTGTTGTAGCTGAGTCCAAGCTCTTAGCAGGCCTGGTAGGTATCATCAGCATGCACACCACGAATCAGCCTCAGCCGGGAGAGCGGACGGCTCTTATTACCTTCAATGCGGCTTTCTGTTTAATCAGATAAATCTCACTGGAGAGATGTGTGTTTGTGCAGAGAATGGAGCTCAGGCTTCTGAACAGAAAGTTTAGGGGAAAGAGGTTGAGCAGACACTAAAGATTGGTCATTTGAGGTCACAGGTGGAGGAATATAAACACAGAGGACAAATAGGACTGCAATGGAGATGTGTGGTGGAGAGCCTGTCTTGGTGGTGGCTCCTATTCACTAGGCATTTTGCATATATTATCATATTGAGTCTCCTTAATGACTCCACAAAGATGACATCATCACCCCATTCTACTGATGCAGAAGCCAAAGCATTCCCTTTCAGACATTTAGCCGAGATTGTGCCTCCAGTGAACAGCAATCCTAGGAGCCCAGCCATCCCTTCTGCCCACACTGATGCCTATGCTTCTGATGACAGCAGCTGCTCATTCAGGTTAAAGTTGCCATAGCTCTTCAAAACAGTAGGTAAGAATATGGGGATCTCAGGATTGAAAAACATGGTTTGAGAACAACATGGACATCATTCTTAACCCACAACCACCTTGGATCCCCATAAGCATCCCCACAGCAGCAGCACCAGGCAAAGAGGCTTGTTCATGGTCCTAGCTAGTAGGGCTCTAAGGCTACTGAAGGGTCACTGGATCTGACATGGAACATTTGTTTGAAGATTTGCTCATTCTCAAAAAGTAGTAAAGGAATGGATGAAGTCTTTCTTATCACTTATGACATAATCTCTATGAACACTTGTCTCAAGTAAATCAGCAGTGGGCGGGCAGGTTAGAATACAAGGTGATCTCAGCACTTGCATGTGGAGACCAGAGGATTGTGAGTTCAAGGCCAGCAGGCATTATAGGGTGACAGCCTTTCTCAAAATGCCAAGGGCTGGGCATGAGGTTCCTGTCTGGTACATGGTAAAAGAAAAAAAAAATCAAAACAGCCTCCCTGCGGCTGTTCATCTTACCCTTTCCATCCAGTTCACACACTGTTAAAGCACAATCTGCCTTTACAAACTCCAGCCCTTAAATGACAAAAGGTTCTAGTGATTTTACTTTTTTTTTTTTAACCAATGTTGTGGAAACAAATGTTAATTTCTCAGATTAGTCAAGGGTTTTCTTTATTAGGCACTTGAAGTTAATAACCATCGCATTTGAGATAGTGCTAAGTTCATTAGTTCATTTATTTACTTACTAAAAATAATTATAGAATACTTATTACATGTCTGAATAGTCCGTGTTGGAGCGGAGTTTAAAAACACAATATCCGCTCTTCCTTATCGAGTGGCTATAAAGTACCAAACATGAAATTAATTATATTATGGCTACGGAGAGATGACACAGGAAACAAGAACTTGCTGTACTGGTGTGAGAACCTGAGTTCAAATTCTCACAATCCACATTAAGCTAAGCACGGTTGTGCTCATCTGTAATGTGGGTACTCCTGGTACAGGGTGGGAGGTGGAGACAGGAGACTCCCTGAAAGCTGATGCACACAGTAGAAAATCAGAAAGAGAATATCTCAAGATAGAAGGCAAGGACCAATAGCTAAGGTTGTCCTCTGACCTTCAGAGCTGTGGCAAATTTCTGCCTGCAGTCACACACTAGAACAAACCTATGAACATATGCATCACACACATTCACAAAATTAACAGCATCAGGTGGTATCCACTCTCTTATACAGCTAAGGCTGAAGAAGTTGGGGATCCTAGGGTTTTAATGCCCCACTCAGGTCCTCTCTCTTACCTGTATCAGAGACCAACTGGTGATAGCCAGTGCATCCCAGGAACTCTCAAACTAGTAGGTGGCAATCTATCTATAACAAATAAGAGCTTGAAAACCTGTGGCAATCCCTCCAAGGCTCAGGGACCATCGTGGAATTGGAAGCAGAAAGAATAGAATCACTGAGCTGTGTAGAATGCTGAATTCTGGGCCTGCCATGGTTGTTGCAGTCTTGAACTTATAGTAGTTGTGATTTTCCTATTCAAACTATGTACTATATAACTCCTTAACTACTTGTATTAGTTTCTTTTCTGACATTGTGAAAATATACCCTGACAATAAAGAACTCAAGAGATGTTTTTTGGCTCACATTTCCACAGGGATAAAGTCCATGGAGGTGGGGGAGATATGGTAACAGGCAAGTCAAATATGAAGGAAAGAGGGGCTGGAGAGATGGTTCAATGGTTAAGAGCACTGTCTGCTCTTCCAGAGTACCCGGGTTTGATTCCCAGCACCCACATGGCAGCTAACAACTGTCTGTAGTTCCAGTTCCAGGCAAAACACCAAAGCAAATAAATAAATAAAGTTAAAAAATAAACCCCTTAGTAAATATTAAAAAAAAATATGAAGGAAAGAGCTAGAGCTGGCTGGTCACACACTCCTCCACTCTTAGGAAACAGAGAGAAAAGAGGAAGTGGAGCCAGGCTATAAATCCCCAAAGCCCAGCCAAAGCTGCACTGGTGTGAGAACAAAGTTTGAATCCCAAGAACCCATGTAAAACGAGTCATGGTTGTGCTCATCTAGAATGATCTCTCTCTCTCTCTCTCTCTCTCTCTCTCTCTCTCTCTCTCTCTCTCTCTCTTACACACACACACACACACACACACACACACACACACACACACACACAAAGAATGTGCAACTCAAATACACATTGTTTGCAGTTTTGTTGCCAACTCAATACACATTGACTCAATTCAACTACACATTGCTTTCACCGCCGGTTCCCCTGTGTTTCAGAAGAAGCTTCTATCTATAAAGAGTGTTTACTTAGGAGACTCCAGGAGACAATTCTGTAGAAATGTGAGTGTGTTGAGTTTAAGAGATGGAAGGATGATCATGGATGACATCGGGGTGGGGGGGGTGGGGCAAGGTACTTGTATCCTTCAATATCTCAGGACTCAGAATCTCAAGTCTTTATTTTTCTCTTTGGGTTTTTTTTTTTTTTTTTTTTTTTTTTTTTTTTTTTTTTTTTTTTTTTTTTTTTTTTTTTTTTTTTTTTTTTTTTTTTTTTTTTTTTTTTTTTTTTTTTTTTTTTTTTTTTTTTTTTTTTTTTTTTTTTTATACATCCTATCTTTGGGATCTTATGGCAGAACTTCAACATCTTTGAAGTTCAAATGGGAATCACATAGGGGTCTGGGTCTCAGGATCTCTTCTTTCTTTCATGACTCAGAAGAAAAAAAAAGTAACCAAGAGAACAGATGAAGCTGTGGCTGACAACTCAGAAGTGAGTATTTCTCAAGTGGTCTTGGACATATCCTTTCTATGTGTAATCATCAGCCCCCTCAGTCAGGATGTAGATACTTCTCTGCAACTTATAAGTTATAACTGAAAATCATTGAAGGCTTGAGGTATAGCTCATTGGCAGAGTGCTTGTCTAGCATGCATTAAATGCTGGGTTCAATCCCCAGGACACACACATGCACACGCACATGCTCGCACACACACTGGTTGAAGATAACATAATACACTATACAAATAAAACCTAATTTTGAACCAAAATATACTTTCTTTCTCCTGCTACTTCTCTCTCTCTCTCATCTTCCAGAACAATGAAAAACAAATGTGTATTGTTTAAGCACCCAGTTCAGGGTGTTTTGCTGTAGCAGTACAAGGTGACTAACAAACTGTCGGTAGGCCACAATCTCTACCCCTCTATCTGTGAAATGTATACTTACTGTTAACAGAAATGGGTTGGATTTTATAGAACAAACATCTATTCTTTTACAGTTTGTATTATGTATATTATCATCTGTCCTCAGTGTTAAACAGCTTTCATTGACTCAGAGTTGGCTGATCTAGGCTCTATGATGGTGAAGCATGGAAGACCTTCTAGAAATTTCTGGAAATTTTCTATGCTCTGCACTAGAATATACTAGGGCATCTAGAAGTATCATCCCTCAGGTAATTTTTCTGCTGCACTCTTAGTAATATCTCTGTAGTAAATTAATAGGTTTGCATCAGCATTTTGATTAAAAGGGATAGGATTTAATGGTAAGAGTGCAGTCATGCACCCACACAGAGGGACACTGTCCATTGACAAAAATGTCCAGCCACAAGCTGGCTGCTGGCCTCTAGACCAGAACTGTGTAATACTTAAAAAAAAAAAAAATTTTCATCTGATGATGAAGGCAATAGATGCATGTTGGAAATGTACAATGGGATGCAATAAAGTTGAAACTGACCAGTATCCAGTCACTTGAATCCTATCAGGAATCTTTTAGATGACATATGGATAAATTTCCTTCAGTTTTTTTCTTTCACTGCATAGATAGATTTGTTGTTGTAGTTTTGTTTTGTTTTGTTTGTTTGTTTTTGACAGTGTTTCTCTTCCTGGCTATTCTGGAACTTACTTTGTAGACCAGGCTGGCCTTGAACTCACAACAGAGACCAGTCTGCCTTTGTCTTATGTAGTTTTGTTTCTGGGTTTTTCATGGAGGATTCTGAATGAGCATTTTTTCCTCATTGTTAAATTTTTGGAAACATGGTTTTTAAACACTTTTTTTTTATTTTATTCAATTATTTGCCTTGGTGTTTGCCTGGAACTGGAACTACACACAGTTGTTAGCTGCCATGTGGGTGCTGGGAATCGAACCCGGGTCCTCTGGAAGAGCAGACAGTGCTCTTAAACGCTGAGCCATCTCTCCAGCCCCGGAAACATGGTTTTAAATGATAGTACATGTTTGTCTTCGTCTTCACTCAATGATCCTTCTGTGGATGGCTGTGGACAGGTTTCCAGGGCCACACCATTTTGTAAAGCACCTCCATTTTGGATAAGCCACAACAATTCCTGTAGCTATGCTAATTACTTGGTTTTCAAACTAGACTAAGTTGTTCCTCTAGATTCTTACCTTTCTTGGCCTGTGAACTCCCAGTAAGGGTAAGCCAGGAAAGATGCCTGTCAATCATCTGATGGTCTTTAACTGACTACTCACTGTTTAACCTCAGCAATGGCTAACTGTGGGCTGAAAAAAACGGATAATACAACCCTCTCCCCTCCCCCTTTCCTCTAATGTACACAGAGGAAGGGAAACCCTCGATCATGTGGACCCAGACTCTACTCAGAGCCCCACCAAATGCTACTGTCGGTCCATCCACAGAATTCATGACTTTCAGTAAATCTGTTACCCAAATATCCACCTGCCTCAGTATCCCCCTTGAACGGCAAACCAAAACATTTTTGGCAGTAATTTAAACTTTGTTATAAGTCATGCTAAAAGTCTCCCTGTGACAAATCTCTGCTCCTGTCATAGAAGTAAAGCTGTTGGTGTCCAAGGTTGGGAATGTTTCTGAGGTTCACGGCTATGACAGTGAGAAGGAGCCCCCTGCCCCACCTGACCTTCAGTACCACCACAGACAATTAGAAATGACATCTTCCTTATGTGGGTTGTGAGACGTTGACAGGAAGGGAGATGGTCCCCTACCTTCCCTTCTCTGGCACCAGCTCCCATTGCCCAGGTAGCCACATTGACTGATACATGCTGATGGGAACCCGAGGGCCTCTGTGGCAGCTGGTTCAGATGCCACATAGTGTGGCTTGTTCTGCCGCTTTCTCCACTGAATTACTCTGCTTGTGTTTCTGCCATTTTCATCCTGACAGTCTCCATATCCTTAAGAGACAGGAAAAATATAGGCAGAACCCAACACAGTTCCTACCATTTATCACCTAGTGACCTTGGGCAAGTTCCTTGAGTCTCATAGGACTGTTTATTAGGAATAAAGAAAAAATGCAGCAGAGTGCCCTCCAGGATTACTAGGGTTAAATAAGAAAAAATAAAACCATTTTAGGTGTTGGCTGTACTGTCAGTCCGGGACACAGAGAAGTTGTTTTGCTTGATAGCCATCACCACAAGTTCAGATCCCTGCAGAAGATGTAGGTGGCTTTCGTTGCAATTGGATTCCGGTCTAGATTTAAGACTCTTCATTCTCTGAACCCCAGAAGAATCTAAAGCCCATAAGAGGCAGGGAGGGCAGGGACTGCTGGATGTGGGCTGCACTTCAAATCTTGGCTAATTTATTGTGTTCAGTTGTAGGCCCTGCATTTTAAAAGGGATATTAGCATCTGGAACAGGTCCAGAAAGGAACAACTGGGCTGGTAAACAAACTTGAAATTGACCTATAAGGAATAATTAAGGACTCTGGGTGTTTGGCTGAGAGAAGGTTTAGGCAAAAGGGACCAGTGTGCAGGGCTGTTGTGAGGAAGCAGGGACCTGACTTAATGAAACAATGGTCTGGAAGTCTTTCTCTATTTTTCCAGGCACTGAGCTAAGCCGTTTGCAAATATTAGCTATTTTTCTTTTGCAAGATGCTCTGTGAGGGATGTATTTGTATTCATGTTGTAGAAAGGAGGTGACTAAGCTTCAGCAGGCAGAAGGGATGTCTCAGGAAGTTATATGGCCTATAGGTGGCAAGGTAGGAACAGGACCAGAAGGGGTGTATGTGAGTGTGTGTGTGTGTGTGTGTGTGTGTGTGTGTGTGTGTTCTCATGTGTGTATTTGTTTATATGTGTGTTTTTGAGTTCACATATCTATGAGTATACATGGAGGCTAGAGGTTAGCCTCAGGCACTATCTACCCTCATTTTTTAAAGATAGGGTCTCATAGGCTTGAGTTCAACCTGTAGGTGAGTCTAACTGGCTCTGGAATCTGCTTTGCCCAGTGTCTTCAGTGCTGTGCCATCACACCAGGCTTTGTACATGGGTTTTCTGCATCATACCCAAGGCCTCTGTGCTTACACAATTGGCACATTGCTGACTGACCTATCTCCCTAGCCCTGAGTGCTCTGCTTCTGTGGTCTTGTAGGCTTGTTCCAAGTAACCATGGAAGGTGGATGGGGCTTCCAGAATGCTTCATACACATGAGGATAGAATATTCTGACCATGAGAATTTTCTTGTAATGAAAGAGACTGACTGAGACATGGTGAGTTTCTGGCCAATGTTCAAGTAAATCTGGAATTTTACTTGGCCTTGTAATCTACAGTACACAGCTGAGATGGTAGGTACTTGGGCCAGGACTTCATTATGCACTTGTATGTTTTTCTAATACATTAATTAAAAATTACTTTTTGGGGGCTAGAGAGCTTGTTTAGTGGTTGAAGAGTGCTTACTGCTCTTCCAGAGGATCCAACTTCAGCTTCCAGTAACCACATGGTATCTTAAAAACTGCCTGTAATTCCAGTTTCAGGGAAATCGTACACCTCTGACCTCCTCAGCCATTGCACTTATATGTTCATATTGTCTTCCTCTAAATATATGTGATTAAAAATGAAGAAAATCTTTTAAAAAGTAAGCTAAAGAATAGTAGTTTTTGAGATAAAGTCTCACGTAGTCCGTCGTGGCTTCTGACATCCTGTATAGCTGATGATGACCTTGAGCACTTGAACAGAGCGCCTTTACCTTCCCAGTTCTGTGATTATAAATACTGGTCTATGTGGTGCTGGAGATCCAACCCAGGGACTTGTGTATGCTGGAAAAACACTCTACTAACTGAGCTACATCTTTAGCCCTTTTTTGGGTTATGTTTTTTTTTTTTTAAATAAAATTTTATTTCATGTATGTGTTTTGCTTGCATGTATATGTATGCACCATGTACATGGTGCCCAGGGAGGCCAGAAGAGGGCACTAGATCTCTTGGATCTGGAGTTACAGATGAATGAGAGCTACTATGTGGGTGAAGGGAACTTAACCTGGTTCCAAATGCTCATGGTGCTAGATAAAGAGGAAGCCTAGACTTCATTGCAGCTGAACTGGGGTGGGGGAAAGTCTGTTACCAAGTCACTTCCTTTTTTTCCTGCTAGACAAGTCTGTTTTGTGGGGTGAACCCCTCACTGTTCCTTCTTTCATCCTGTCACTTCAAATAGTCTTTTGCATATGATAAAACACCAGATTCTGAAAGAAAATTACTTTTCCATATAAATGCTCTGAAAGGATTAGGTAAGCTAACCTTAAGGAGTTCCATGTTAAGATCCCAGCTTTAGGCTCTTTATCCAAAAAATGGGAATGATAGTTGTACCTTCTTCATGGGATTGCTGTTAAATCAAAAAGTTGTATACTCTCATCTTAGGGTACTAGGAATTGAAGTCAGGGCTTTGCACATGCTGAGTAGGTGCTCTGCCACTGAGATACACCGTTGTCTCCTCATTTAGAACTTTCCCGACATATGGTAGGCTCTAAGCACGTGTTATTTGCTAATGCCACTAATTATAAGAATTCTTACTTAGAGGAATTCTTGTCCATATGGCAAAGTTGTCATTCTAAAGTGAAATTCATGATGATGAGAACAAAATTATCCCCTACCTTGGTTATTTATCTGCACATCACCAGCAACAACCTCATTTGATGCTGGGAAACATTGTCATTGGAATGAGATATGGAGTCTTAGGCTCTAGTCTGGTCTAGACACTAATCCATTGTGACTTTGGAGAAGGTTTTTTTGTTTTTTTTGTTTTTTTTTCCCCCTGTGGCCTCAGTTCTATCTTGGAATGGGAGGCATCAGGCTAGAGAATTCTTTTATCTGCAGCTTAGCCATTCCACTCCCCGTCTTCCCTCTCTTTGATAGCTTTATGAAATGGCCTTCCATATTGGGTAAGACTCAAGATACTGTGTTGAGAATGTATCTTGGACATCACTTTCTTCTAAAATATTCAATAAGTCTAGTGTTGGAGGAGATGGCTGTGTTGGTAATGTGCTTGTCATGTAAGCATGAGGACCGGAGTTGAATTCCAGAACATCTATTAAAAAAAGGCTGGGTGTTCTGGCATGTACTTGTTATTGTAACCCTGGGGAAGTAGAGACAGAAGAAGCCCTAGGGTTCTGTAGCCAGCCAGCCTAGCCTGATTGGTGAGTTCAAGGCAGATGAGAGAGCCTGTCTCAGAGTTTCGTAGACTCTGAGGAACGACAACTAAAGTTGTCCTCTGGCCTCCACATGCATGCACTGACATGTGCACACATAGTCCCCCAGCTTATATGTGCACACATACTTCAGCATATAAATAAACAAAAAACCCAAGTCTACAGCATAACTCGGGCCTTGCATCTCCCAATGACTTTGTACTTCTAGCATCATGATTTCAGTGGGGAAAGAAAGCAGTTTTTAGTTGCTCAGAAAATCCCAGAAGACATACCAAAGGGTCTTAGCCTTTAGACTCATTTACTCCAGCATAAAATGCAGTCAGCTCAACCATCACCATTTTGGATCTTTCTTTTTTTTTCTTTAATGTAGTTCAAGGTATCTTTACCATCCATCTCAAGGTGGGTTCCCACCTTGCTCACGCATCTCCAAGCTTGTACTCTCTGGCATTCCTCTCCTTCAGAAACATGTTATTTTCACACTTAAAGGTACTTTGTATTATTGTGAAACATCCAAGCACTGCAGAACTATTTAATGCCAGAAATAAGAGTCCCCCACAGTCTCGTTCTCAAGAGATGGAGACTATAAACAGTTTGAGGTCTATATCTCTGCATGCCTCCCCTTCCCATGAGAACACTTATCCACATTAAAAATGAAAATTGTTTATACTACATACACTTTTTTGATGCTTGAGTTTCCCTAACCCATTCAATTTCACCATTTACCCTGGATATTAAAAAGGTCTTTTTCTTACATTTCACTGATTTGTTTATATGTGTGTATAGGCCTGCATGGAGGTCAGGGGATATCTTGTGGAATCAGTTTTTTCCTTCCGCTATGTGGGTCCTGGGGATCAAACTCATGTGGTTGGACTCATTGGTCCCTATCTTGGATATTGGATATTTTTGACTTCCCTTCATGAAATGAGATCCCTTTGTGCCTTTCTGGTCATGTAACATTGGCCTCCTGAGTGACTTTTAGCCTCTACATCTGTAGGAAAATTCAGTTTCCACCCATCTTCCCATCTCCCTGTGTTATAAGTAATGATCAGAGGGGGATGGATGGAAAAGTGGGCACCTGGGGAAAACCTTTGTGGACTGAGCTCTTGTTCATTCTCCTGTTTTATTTGTTTTGTAATGCTACTAGACCCTGGAGTTCTTATATGTGTATTATATACCTGTTATTGTGTGTGTGTGTGTGTGTGTGTGTGTGTGTGTGTGTGTGTGTACACATGTGTGTAAGCATGCTTGTGGTGGTATATTGTATATTTAATAAAATCAATCTGAAATATCAGAGGACACAATCACCCACAGTCAAGCTATGGAGGTCAGAGAGTGGTGACTCATGAGTTTAATCCTATCACTGGGGAGACAGAGATCCTTTTGAATCTCTGTTAGTTCTAGACCTAACATCCAGGCAGTGGATAGGCTTACACTATTAGTCCCAGCACTTGGGAGACAGAGGCAAGAGGATCTCTGTGAGTTTGAGGCCAGCCTGGTCTACAAATCAAGTTCTAGGACAGCCAGGACTGTTAGACAGAAAACCCTGTCTCAAAAAACAAAAGAAAAATAAACAAACAAAAACTAAAAAGGCTGGAGAGATGGCGCTGTCCTCTGGTATTCCAGGATATTTTATTAATTATACAGTATATCACCACATACACTGAACAGAGCAGAATGTCTAACATTTTCCTCAATCACTTCTCCACATTACTCTTTGGTATGTGGTCCTCCACTAAACTTGGAGGCCACTAAATTGGCCTTACTGGTTGGCCAGGAAGCTCTGGTGACCCTCTTATCTCCTCCTACCCTGGGCTTCACACTGTGTCCAGCTTTTTATGTACATCCAGGGGATCAAAATCAGAGCCTCAACTTTATGCAGCCAACACTTTACTGAGTGAAGCAAGGCTCTGAAATTCTCACTTTCTTATCTGCTCTTTTAGTTTTTTAAGCCCCTCTCAAAGGAAAGCGTTCTAAGGCCAGGATTGTCCTGTTTGTTTATGAGTCTTTCCTTGTAACTTAGAACAATGGCCGACCTCCAGTGGAAATGAGTGTTTTTCTGCAGAGTGAAGAACTGACCCACTTTCAGCTGAATAGAAGGCCACTGGGAGGGGTTGGGCAGAGTGTGAGCAGGCTGAGTCTGAGTGACAGGCCCTCAAACCCATCCTTAGGCTGAGGGTCACTCTCTTCCTCTTATCTTTCTCACTCTCTCTGCATCCGTTGGTTCCTGTGAATTAGTCACTTCCCGTAGCTCAGGTTAATTATCTTGAGCCTCATGAAACTGTCTTTATCTTTGTACTGTTTCCTCATCTCCAGACATCCAGTTGAACTCCTCCATGCTCTGCCTACCCTTGGCACCTGACCTTCTTTAAATAGCCATTGTGATTGCTTTCTCGAGTTGCATGATGTCCAGCTACCAACGGCAGTATCTACACTTTACACACCTTCTGTCATTCACCATAAATGATGTGTCAGGGAGGAATCAGAAGATAACAATGGTGGCTTCAGAATCCTTGGAATAATCTTACTCTAAGTCTTACATCTAACATAGACATTACCAGGATTCCAGACAAATGAATCTCCAACCCCAGGGTTTCCTGCTACCCAGCTTAAATGAAGCCTTATGCACGGCAGCTGGAAGGACCATCATCTTCATATAGTCTCATCTCATCTTAGACATGGAAAGCCTGTGACTCCATTACAACCCTCTGTGAAGCTGGGGAGATAGATGATCCACTAGGCAGACTGCTTGCTTCACAAGCATGAAGACCGGAGTTACATTCCCAGAACCCACAGTAAGAAAAAGTGAAGTGTAATGTCCTGCGTTTATAATCCTAACACTGAGGAAGTAGAGGCAGGAGGTTCCCTGGGATTCATTGGCCAGTTTGTCTACTCTACTTGGTGAGTTCCTAGCCTGTGAGAGATCCTGTCTCAAAAAGAGATGAGTAGTACATGAGGAGCCTCAGAGGCTGTTTCCTGGCTTCTACAGATGTGTACACACACACACACACACACACACACACACACACACACACACACACACACAGAGAGAGAGAGAGAGAGAGAGAGAGAGAGAGAGAGAGAGAGAGAGAGAGAGAGAAGAGCTTGTTAGTGGAGAAAGACCTGGCTAGCTCTGAACCTGGCTAGCTCTAAAGTCCAGATTATCCAGCCTGAGAGTGTGAGACATTCTGTCTTTTACTGGCTTTGTTACTATGTTTCTTTGTTGAAACCACAAACCTTTTAAAGCCCCTCTTTCTAGACATTATGTGACCCTTTTTTTTCATGTAGAGTGTTTTTTGTTTGTTTGGTTTGGTTTGGATTTTTTTCTAGTAGCTATTTTGGGTTGCACAGAGGAAGCCACCTCCAATGAAGTTCATGCCTTCTTCACAAATGAAATCATTTTTCATGAGATCACATACATACACGACTGCAGGGTAGTATGACCGTAGAGAAAACAACCTCAGAAAGTTTGTCCTATGCCATGGAAGAGACTTTATGGCAGGCCAGGGCACACTGGGAAGCAACCTTATCTTATCTGCAATGGCTCAAATATTTGGGGATTCCCAGAGCTTGCATATATCCTGGCAGACTGTGAGGAGAAGGCTGACTGACTTGGGGCAGCTACGCCAGAGCGAGGACTGAGCCACCACTCTTCAGTCAAGCTCTCCCTATGACTCATTTATTGAAAGGAGTCATGGCAAGACACAGTAGGGCTTCATGGTTGGTTGGGTGGAATCCTCCATGTCCTGGACTTCTGCATAGTCAGTGAAAGGAGGCTAGGAGTAGACATATAAGGACAGAGCAACAAACACTGTGTGCAATGTACCTGGAGTCACAGGACAGCAAAGCTTGTGAGGGACAAGAAGAGCAAGTTGCAACCTGAGGAGGTGCCAAGGGAGATGATTCCTTCCAGTGAGGAAGCGATAAAAGGTTCCGCATGCAGATTAGTCACTTTGCTCAAACTGAGAGCCGAGGATAATGCCTACATATCCAAGGCCTTTTAAAAAAGATCTAGTTTTTTACTTTTTGAGTTTTATTATTTTTCGTTAATTGTATTTGGCACTGTGTGTTGGGGTGCCCACAGAGGCCAATGCATTATATCCCCCTGGAACAGGAGTTACAGGTGGTTGTATAACACTTGATGTAGGTTCTGGGACTTGAACTTGAGTCTTTTGGAAGAGTGGTGTGTGCTTTTCCACGAGGCTAAGCCACCTTTCTGGATGTTTTTCAGGAACATTTAAAAGGAGAATTCAGGCTCAGTTGGTGTTAGGGACCGTGGTTAGTCAGTGGATGCCCATTAAAGAAGAGACATTAGAGATAGGTTTTGAGGTATGGGTAGGATCTCAGTTGTGGAGAGGGAATTACTGTCTATTAAGGGCTTCTCTCTTATAAAAGAGTTTAAAATGGACTTCAATCACTATTCTTAAGACTGAAAAAAAGCTGAGAAGCCACCAAGATCCTTCAACATGGAAAGCCGAATTCATACAGCTGCTCTCCACTGCAGAGCTGGCTGTTTTGAATGTCTCTGAGGGGTGTGCAGTTTCCAGCTTTATGGAGGGGGTCGGTCGGGGGCCACTGAGAGTCCAGAGCAGGAATTCCTGGACACCTTTGCCTTGGGATTTGGTTTGTGTGGTGTGAAGGAGATAGAAATAGAGGTAGGGCTTCCTGAGGCAAGCTGGGAAGGTAAGTGTCAGGCAAAGTCAGTACAGCTCAGGGAACCATGTTGTTAACTCCATCACTGTTTGGTACAAATCATATCACTGTAGTAGAAAAAGGGTTTCTGAAGGCGGACCACTTGCCTCTCTGTCTAGGATTGCCTGGTCCAGATTGGGTAGTTCTAGGAATACTCTATAAGCTTATCCATACAATGAAATAAATAACAGGTTTGGCTTAACATCGTAGCTCTGAGGAGCTCACTCATATTCATCATTGAGAATATTGCCAGGTGCAAATGCCCTAATATTTTGGTGACTGTTGTGGTATAAAATTCATCTGAAAGGGGGGATATCAAACCACTAAATGACTCATCCTAGGGAATAAGATTCCTGTGTCTTGGTCCTTCTGATGTTCCTTAACTAAAACCAATTATAATGTTTTTAACCTAAAAAGATAAAGGAAATGAAAAGAACCCAGTAGCCGGTCTGTCTCAAAAGTTGACTGCCAGAGATATTGTGTTTATTAATTTTTCCCTCCATCTACTGACACTGGCCTGCTAGAAGCACATGGGGAGATGTCTCTGTGTCACTTGGGGAAATGCTAGGAATAGGTAGAAGAACCAGGGTGACTCAGGAAGATCACCTACAGCACCTACTCACCCAGCCTTCTGGTCCAGAGAAGTTTTGAGAAGACTTTACCCTCTGTTTCCTGGCAGCCCCATGGGAGGCAGGAGGTGAAGTGGTCAATGCCTAAGGCAGAACTTCCTCTCCTAACTCTCATACAGGTAGAAGTACAGCCAGGATACTGGGTCCCCCATATAGGGGTTGACTTTGTGGCTGAACAGGCAATTGGTCTGAGTACAGGGAACCAATAGTTCTTAATATTCTGTTCTTGGGCCAGAGTATTTGCTGTCCCACTTGGCTTCCCAATCAGGAATGTGCTCCCATCATCTAGATAGCTTTTCTACCCAGGTGATTTGGAGATAAACAAGAAAAGGTCCAGTGGGAAAAGCATCCATACCCCCAGAAAGGATGGTAGCCTGAGCCCTTGATATGGGGCTAGAGGGTAGCCAGAACCCCTGTGGAAGGCATGAAGGCTGGAAATTCCTGTGTGTACAGGTCATGGAAACGGTTACATCCATGTCAGCCTACAAGGAGTTGGCTCTTGATTCTTTTGAGAGAGACAAACTTACTTCCTCCGTCTTCCTCATCTGCTTCAGTGTCTCCTGGTAAGTGTGGGAGAATCGAAAGTAGTGTAATAGTTCTGAGGGCTTCCTTCCCTGCCTCTGCTCCCCTCCCCTCCTCTCCTCTCTCTTCTCCCCTCTCCCTTTCCTCTCCTTTCCTCTCCTCTCCCTCTATACCCTAGGCTGACCTGGAACTCACTATATAGTCCAGGCTGGACTACATTTTTCATGGTAATGTTCCTGCCTCAGCTTTCCAAATGCTGGCATTATAGGCATTCCCTCTGGTGGTCCCTGGTAGAGAGGAGAGTCTGCTAACTTGATAACCATGACTTCTCCCCAGGGATGCAACTCTGAGAGATTAAAAAGTCACTATGATTTATAAGCAAGGAGATCTGGCTCCTCTCTAGCTTGAAATGTCTAAAAAAAAGAGAATGTGTGCATATATCATGTGATTAAAATGATTAAGAGAGGCCAGTGAGATGGCTGAGGTGGTGAAATTGCACATACCACCAAACCTGACAACTTGAGTTTGACCCATGAGACCCACATGGTGAACAGAGAGAACAGGCTCTTACAAATTGTCCTGTGACCTCTACACCCTGTACTGTAGCATATGCACATTCACACACACACACACACACACACACACACACACACACACACACAAAGTATAATTACTTTAAAGGAATTAAGATAAAGGGAAGAGATGCCTACTTGCTAAAAACAAGAAAAAATATTCCTTTGTTAACTCCAAGGCCTGATGGGAAATTCCCAGTTCTCTTTTCCTAAGGTTCCCCCCACCCCTGTCTCATTGCATAGACCAGGTTGGTTTTGAACTCATGTCCCTTCTTTTTCTATTTCCCTAGTGCTGGGATTATAGGCATATATCATAGCACCCAGCTTTCAGAATGGGAGGATTTCCAGCTTGATACTATACTAGAGATGTGAGCTGGTGTGGTGACTTAGCAGCCAGGTTTGAACCTTGGCTTTACCCTGTGATTATCAGCCAGGCTTTTTGTATCACCCAGAAGTCCATGATGTTTCTTCTCTGAACCCCAATTCTCTCAGCTCTGGAATAGGTACCATTGCTCTAAGTATTTTTAAGGTGATTGGATGATTGGGCAGATTACTCTGCCAACAATAGCAAAAGAACTATTGCGGTGTGGCTTGCTGCAGTCCTCTGAAGCTGGGGAGGGTTGCAGAATAGAGCACATAGCAATAAAACACACACTGTCAAAAGAACAGAAGAACAAAGCAATGGCTCTCATGGGTGTGAGGTAGCAACAGACCTCCTGGAAAGGTGGGCAAGTCGAAGGGGGATAGAAGGAAGGACACGGTCCTGAGGTCAGAACAAGGATGGGATGACGCAGAGCCTTCTCAAACTCTGAGAGTCCCAGTCAAGCCTCTGATTAATGCCTGATTGAGAATATCAGGTGCTCAGGAAGATGGATGAGTGAGATTTTAAACAAACTATCTCTGGAGTCTTCTGACATCAGATCCACGTTTCCCTTATTCCCTATAGATGCTCGTCGTTGTGCCAAAGACATCTGGGACCTGGATAGCGTTTCTATCCCTTGATGCTTCTCTGTCTGCATCCTCTCACAGTGAAGGTCTGGTGTGTGAGTGAGAGCTGATGGTTCACTAGGACTCAGAAACTGTATCACCATCTCAGGATGGGGTGGGCTACCCAGGAGGGGAGCTGTTTTCAGGTGTGCTTATGGTTAGGAGAGGGAGAGAAGAACTTCACAAGGAATGACGGGGACACAGTGCCATCATCAGAGTACACAGGCTTTGCAGAAAACACATGGTGAATAATTTGGGGGAAGGATGGTTTGGGGATCCCTGTCCACTTGTAAGTGACTTGTTCATATTTTCTTTCTTATCTGCAAAGTGAAAGACCTTCTCCACATATGACTGTAGTCAGGATAACCTAGGCCTTGCTACTCTCGCTTTCTATCCATGTAAGCCTCTGTGTTGTGAGAGCGATGGAGGAAAGATTGACTCCCATGCTCCAGATCTCAGAAATTTCACCTCCACAAGCCCTTTGGCACTTGCTACGCACCAAAAGCTGGAAATACTTCAACTTAACAGCCTCTATGAGCACTTCAGTCTCTGGTCCCATCCCAGGAGAGCCTGATTCTGTAGTCTGGTCGGATATCTGTATTTTACCACTAGAATGTTGCTACTTTGTGACACTAGGAACTCTATTTAGCATCTTGTCTTTTGTAGGTGCTCTACCATTGAGCTACTTTCCACCCCAACTATTTAATTATTAAAACTTTTTTATGTTTAATTGACATATGCAAAGCTGCACATATGTATACATCTGTGTACACTTGTAAAGTTGTCTCCCTCATGAATCCCCCACATCTCTCCATCACCTCCAGCATTGACAGTTGCCTCCTCACATGTTATTATTTAGTGATAAGACACTTAAGGTAAGCTCAACCCTCTCAAATTCTTGGGATCTGTTTCTTTGGCAAGCTCTTCTTAACTAGATTTGACAGGTCAGAATCTAGATCTGCTCAGAGCTGCTTTGGACTCCTTGACCAGAGGGAAAGTGTGATCCCCTGGAGTGAATGGGTGGGGGATCTGAGCATACAGCTTTTGAGGATGGGATTATGCTGGAGTATCCTATGGCTATCCCTCATACATGAAGCAAGAAAGAGTACTGCTGCCCACTTCATGGCTGGGACTCCCAATTGTCAGCAGCATCCCGTTAAGATGGTAAACTCATTTAGTAATAGATCCTACAAAACAGGCAGATTCAAAGGCTGAGAGTGGTAATCTAATTGCACTGAATTAGCTTCGGACAATATCAACTTCAGAAAGCCACAAAGGGATCTTTAAATACCATTCTAAACGCTTTGGTGCCTCCAGTACTCCTCCTAAGGAATCACATTCCACAGCCTGGGCTCTGTGTGGCTAAGCCCCCTTTCCTAGCATCCAGCTACTGTTCCCTTCTAACTGCCTTCTCAATGAAGTTGCTGGCACCCTGCTGTGTCTTTGGTTATGTGTTAGGCTTAATAGGGGATGGGTTTGTGGAAGACAGCTGGAGTTCCGGGCAGAGAGGCCATGAGTGCCAGGAGCAGCAACTGTGATTGTGGCTTTATTTGCAATCTGAAGCCCCCTTTCTTCCTTAAATGCAGGTTTTTATATAACTAAGGAGGCTTCCTTTTAATAATCTCTTGCTACATTATGTGTTAGGTTGATTGCCTAATTTAATTATTATCCAATCTATTTTGAAGAATGAGAAAAATACCACTGAGTATGTGCTCTTGGCCCGATTTAGAGTCCACAAATTTCAGGTGGCAATTTAGAAGTCAGGACAAGGGGGGCAGCGTGTGAGCATTGTTAAGACTGCTCTGACCCGTATTCCATTTATTCTTTTGCTGGAAATCACTTACAAACTCATAGTCTATAGAAGTGGGAATTTCTATATCACCCTGGCAGGGCCGGTAGATCCCCATTCCCTGCTTAAAGCCCTCTTCTGACTGCCATGGCCACTGTGACAGCTCCTGAACCACTCAATAACGAGTCCAGAAAGTTCTTAGTTTCCTCAAGCCAGAATTTCTGTGTGCATTAAGAATAAATCTATTCCCTTCTTTTGCAGTCACAAAGGCTAAATCAAATTTAATGTTTCCCAGTGTGGAGGCTGTGGGTACATCAGAGGTACAGGCAATCTTATGAAGGACTTGGAATCTACTTAAAATGTTTCCAAGACTGTAGCCAGTTGTGTATTTACCTCTGCCCCAGTCGTATGGGCTGATTAAGAGGCAACACGGGTCCTGACTGACACTTCATCTTAAATAGACTTACGGAGTGTCTTTGCTTATACTGTGGTAGTTGTGGTTTCTGACAGTTGTGTATTCTTTAGACTAATGATAATGGGTGGATAAGGCAAGGATGGGTTCAGTAGACAGCTAAAAAAATTGGCTTTATTCATGCCTATGTGTGTGTGTATGTGTGTGTGTGTATGTTGTGTGTGTGTGTGTGTGTGTGTGTGTGTGTGTGTAATAAATGTTAAACAAAGTTGTTGGCGGAAAGCAGAGAACCTTTGACTCTCTCATATAATTTTTCAGATGAAGACATCATCTCCTCTCACTACTCTGAACATTTCTTGGGATGGGAATGGAAAACATTCATCTTAGAGAAACTGTTCAAGGGGGGAAGTAGCTGGATAAGGTCCTTTCTTTTTTTTTTTTTGACTTCTGAACCTAGGAGTAGCTGGGAATAGTTGTTATTATTATCCTGGTAATAGCCCAGATACACTGCAATCACTTTAACTCAGTCTGCACTGTTATGGGAAAAAAGGGGAAAAGGTCATTGCCAACAGGAACAGGCAAAAAAATAATTTTAAAGAGTGTGATTGGTGGAGTCCTTTTATTTTACAGGTGAGCAAAATGAGACCCAGAAAGGGCATAGTCTTCTCAAGGTCATACTAGTATAGTTAAATTCCAGATTTCATGTTTGCTGCAGCTGAGGCCACACTGTCTAAAGCCAGGTAGGCTGCGGCTGGAGCCACACTATTTAAAGCTCACTATAAAACCTGCAGAAGGGCCTCAAGATGGGCAAACAGGAGACAGGTACCATCTATCTTAAAAATCATTTTGGCTTCTGCCATCTGATGAAGGAAATAAAGTTAATGACGGCCACATCAGTGTGATGCTGTCATAGGCTCTGTATACAGCTGCTTGGAGGTGAGCCTCTACTGCAGGAGAAAAGGTTTCCTTCTGCAGGAATGGTGTGTGTCACTTTAGAGTACCTAGTTTTGAACTGGACATACGATCACATAACTAATTAAATCCTGGTGGAGGAATGAAGGCAGGGAAGCCACTGGGGCTGGTTCATCCAGAGCATTTGTGCAAATAGGGTCTTGACTTTGCAAATGGTTTGCTCAGAGGTTGAAGGGAACCAATAAGGGTTGGGTTTATCCATCTGAGTTAAAAATAAAGTAGATACATCAAAGGAGCCTTGTTTATGGCTGTGCTGCAGGAGGAAGTCAGAACCTGTGGACCATAGCTCTTCTACTGGATTCTCCACTGTCTCACATAGCTGTGGCCTTTCATAAAGCCACCTCAAAGATAAATTTCCAATGTGTTCCTGGTAGGTCATTTCTAGTTACGCAAATATGCAGATGTTATGTGTAGATTTATAATTTTATTTATTGGCTTTGGGTCCCTATCCAAACTGCTCCTTGGGAATAAAAACATGACATTTTTTTCCCCCAGCTTTCCTAAGCTTCCAGAGGACAAGTGGGTTGATTGACATTTTGGTTAGTCCTGAGGCAGACTTGCTCCATGGGCTTAGTTTTTAAGGAAAAAGTCATTGGACCATTTCAGAAACTTCTAGATCTGTTCTGCAGTGTCCAAAAATACATTCGGCAGGACTTGGGCAGAACATAGCTAACACCAGGGAGAAAGCCCAAAGTGGTTGTCTGCCCTTGGTAAGCTTGGGAACCTAAAAGGCTCTGTCCAGAATAACACTCCTCTTTCTGAAGCAATAAAGATATTAAACACAGTCTTTTTTGACCTAGAATTAATAGAAACATCTGCATTTCAAAGTTTTGATCAGCTTTCTTAGCAAGTGACTGACACACAGAGTCTAAAACCTCAGCACAAGGAATCATCTACTGGGATGGGAAATGGGAGAGGAATATAAGAAAAGGAGGTGATCTTCTGGGAAAACCACTTGGTTGTATCCCTGTGTATTTCTTCTCTGCTGAGGTACAAGCTAGATCTCTATTTGTATAAGTGGGATGTGCTATGTATTCTACTTGGGGTTGTTTCACTCAGGCAAACTCAACTTTTTCATTATTATCATTAGTACATTAGAGCAGCTGATTGAAAATTTGGCTTTTTTATTGAGATTCAAAATGTGGACCATACTGCTCCTTCTCATTGCACCCTGGGTCAGATTGCAGCATCTGGAGACATTTTTGTTTGTCATGATCAGGGAGAAAAGATGTTGCTGGTATCAGACAGGCTGCTACAATGAACAGGGAAGATCTCATGACAAAGAGTTACAAAGATCAAAATGCCAATAGTGCAGAGGCCAAGAAGCATCCTTATAGATCATGTCTGTCTGAGTTATTGAAAAGGCAAGGAACTGTTTGGGTCATACTGGCCTCATCCTTGCTACAAACCTCTGTAAGGATTCTGTGGGATCAAAGCTGTGTTCTCTTTGGTTTAAAGGTGGGTTGGAAGGAATGCACTTACAGTATTAAATACATAAAGAAAAATTAATATTAGTTTTGGCCCCAATCTCCAAGCAATGCAAAATTTATGTGATTGGATCACAAGATGTCATGTATTAAGTTTAAGAATGTCAGGCTGTTTAACATGAAAGCAGGAACTTCACCCAAATTGCTTTCATGTATTTGTGGGAACATGGCTGATGAGCACTGCTGTCCTGCTGGTCTCTTAGGACCCCACTCTGCCTTTTCAATGTCTCAATTCTCTCCCTGCATTGGTTGCATGTGCATTTCCAGCATCATTCACTTCAGTTGTTTTTGTTTGTTTTGCTGTTGATGTTGCTGTTTCACTGGCTGCGCACAGATGCGATGCAACAGCATCTTGGGGAGTGCCTGATGAGCTCCCACCTAAGATTTTTCCATAATTTATAAAAGGTAAGCAGCAGGCCTTACCTAACCTAAGAAGGGTCTGGACCCTGGGAATATACACTGGCTCACCCCAACCCTCAGCCTGTCCTTTGATGAGATGCATTAGTTATTTTTCTGTAACCTGCAAAGGACCTGCTGGTCTCTGTTTACCCTAGATTCTAAGGCTGTTATACGTCTTACCTAAAATTTGAAAAATGAAAGTATTAGAGATGGAAATGTCAGTTGAGCAAGGACACCTCACTTGGCTAACCCCCTGGTGACCCCTTTACTTCATCTATCTGGGAAATTGCAAAGGGTGTGAACGTTAACTCCCCAAATGAAGCAGCCATCTCCTGCTTGGATAGTGCTGCAGCACCAGCATGATCCGGATCTCTCTAGTCATGCCTCTTGCTTCCTCACAAACACAGCGAGTTCTCGATCATGTCTATTGCAGCACACATGTGCCTTCACCCATAGAGGGGAAGGAGACATAGTGAGACTCTCTAATGGGCCACCACCAGTTCACTTGAGGAATTAACACAGACAGACGAGTCTCACTCTTATCTAAGCAATTACAATGCAGACCTTTTAGACCAATTCTCCTTTTTATGAAAGCTCATGTCTGGAAGAGAGAAATCAAGAATTGCATCAAGAAAAGGAGTAGGGGAGGTGGATAAAGTGATAAGACACTTCTCTTGCTCTCTCCACAAAGCAGATAAATCTCACCAGGCCCTGGAATGTTGGACTTAAGAAAATACTTGGCTATTTATGTTTAAAGCTGTGACTAAGATAGTGGCAAGCTAAAAAATTATTTCTAAGAGGACATTAAGAGCTTTATCATTGGGTAACCCTGAGAAGATAGAGGATGTCTTTTCCTCATCATTCCAAAAGAAAAAACACAAGGGAGGCTAAAATTCAGAAATTGTCATCTGGGAGAAGAGGCCTCATTCATATCACCAACCAATGGATTGATTAGTCAAACCCACAACTCTTTGCAGTGTAATAAAATCACAATTATGTGCTTTTTTTTTCAGTTGGAGAGGACTGCATTTGATGGTCATATAATTTTTTTCTTTAGAACAACTGGAGTACGTTTATTTTTTTCCAGATGCCTATTAACTCACTACAGTGGTAAAACACGAGAAGCAGACACGCAAGAACGAGAAAGATTAACGATCTCTGCAGAGCTGGGAAGAATATTTTTCAATTCATATAGATGGAATTTATCATCACCACCTCTGAAGATGGCATGATTTGCCCACTTTAAAAAAAAGAAAGCCTATCGGTTTCATTATTTCCTAAAGATGTGATTTTTCACTTTTTACTTGGACTAACACAAGAATGCCAAGCTTGTAAGCAGAAAATGAGGAATCAATAAATGAGTGTGGGGGGCCCAGCTACGACAGCAGGGTTAAGAATTCATTCATAAATAAGAACTACCCTTTGGAGTAGGGGAGAGTCGGCTGTAACAGAGTTTGGAAAGAAGTGTGTATCAAGGAGGATGGATTCAGTTTTATTTTTTTAAGAAAATATTTCTCAGTGCTTATTAGTAAATAGGCCTGATCTGCATTTAACTTAAGGCTTTGCAAGCTGAGGTCATAACTGCCTTACCCCCAGCTCCAAACCACAGGAGCCTTGACACCTCCCCCACCCCATCCCCAGAAAAACAACAAAAAGGGAGACGGAATGCTCTGTTTTGTGCCCAGCCAGTCCAACTGCAACCTTCCGCGTCACCGCTAGTAGTCACTTTGCTCCCAGACGGGAGACCCGAGGTTTCCAGCACTGCGGTTTGGAGAATGCGGTCCCAATTAAACTAAAAAACTCATAAAGCTTCCCCTTAAGTGCTTAGCCAAGTGAAGGGTAATAAGCAGAGGGGCCTCGGGGTCAGTGTTAGGGTCGTGGAGCAGTTAGACAAACAAACCTCAAGAAACAGGCAAACCCCTGCCGGAGCAGCCACTGTCTGGGACCTACACACACCAGCCAGACACCCTGCGGGTGGAGGTGGGGGGGAGGCAGGAAGGGAATGGAAATAGAAAGGCCTTCATCACACAGCACCCCCTCCCCATTTGATGAGACCGCAGCAGAGTCAGCCTCTTTACTCCACCAGAACCTCGTTTGCATCATAAGGATTGTCCTGGCCAGTATAAAAAATCGCGTACCTGAAGAATACAATGGTCTCCCAAAGGTAGAATCGCAGAGTGTTGAAGCTGTACATCTTCCAGATTCTTGTGCTGTAAAGTCTACGAGTTATAGGGGTGCAAAAATGTTTCTGATGGGCACCTACGAAGCAGAGAGCGCCACTAGAGAAAATAATCCAGATGTTTAGGGGAGCTGGGGAGTAGAGGGACCAGGTGGCGGACCTGGGGAGAATTGCAGCCAGGCGGCTTGGGTACCGCGGACAGCGGCGGCCGTGCAGGTTCAGCACCACGGAGAGCGTCCAGCCTGGCTGCAGGCGGGAAGAGTGCTGCTGCTGCTCAACTCGCTGGAGATTCCCTGCGGCGCTGGGAGGCACTCTTGGGGGTGGGTATGTTTTCTTCTTTTCTTTTCTTTCTTTCTTTTTCTTTTTTAAAAACCCTTTTAAATGTTAAGCTGGCCAGCTTCATGCAAGTAAGAAATCCGTGGAGATCAGAGCCCTGGCCTCGGACCCTTAAACCCGGCTGGCATCTTCTTTCTGGCTCTGGACTGGCCCAAAGGGTTTTAGGGGTTGTGTGTGTATGTGTGTGTGTATATGTGTGTGTGTGTGTGCGCGCGCGTGTGTATGTATGTGTGAAGGGGGGAGTGGAGCAGGTGACGGTGCTGGCTTCAGTTAGATGTCGGAGAGTGTGCCAGGCTGGCGCATCGGCAACCTAGTCCCCGAATCTTGTTCCCTTGCCTCCGTTCCAGTCTGCTGTAGCCTTGCAGTCCGTGTTTTCTGGTCCCCGCCGAATAAGTTGGGATTGCTGCAGGAAAGGTATCCCATTGCTCGGGGCTGCAGGAGCAATAAAGCCCACCACAACTTTCAGGGGCTTCTGGGGTCCATGGCTTCCCAGCAGGGCTCAGGGGCCCAAGCTTTCAAAAGCATGTCGGGTTTCTGAGCTCGCCCATCTTCTAGCCAGACTCTCAGATCTTCAGACTTTCTTACTGCATTAATTTAACAAACTGGCAATGTAGAGAATGCGTGTGTGGGGAGGGGGGGGCGGGGAGGGAGTGGAGAGGGGAAAATGGGGGGAAAAACTCCTTAGAAGCTTCAAACCCTCCCACTCGAGGTGTTCATTGGCCCGCGGCTGCAAAAACCATATCTTCTCTCCAGGTTTGGCCAATTGTGTGTTAGGCTCTGGGTTAAGTTTAACCCTTGAAGTGCTGGCAGGGACCAGCTTCCTGTACTTACCAGGTCCCAGGGTCATTTCAGTGAGGTCATGGAATTTATCTTTTGTAGTCTTTTAAAATCTTAACCTTGATATTTTTTAAAAAATAAAATAGTTGTATGAAAGTGAAATGCCAAGAGTCCCAGTCCAGATGTGTTTGGGGTACTCAGCTTATCGTTTTAAAAGGACCACATGGAACCAGATCCCTCAAGTTCTTTAAAGTGCTAAAGCTATAATATTTGGGCCCAGAAGATTTAGAAAAAGTCTGGTGAACAGAGTAATCTCCTTCCAGGGTCACTGTGGTAGGGAAATTTAGGTAAAAACAAAAAACGAACAAACAAAAACAAAACAAAAAACTCAACTTAGTTTCTGAGGTCAAAGGGGAGCTGAGCTGCCTGGTCCCTTTGAGAGTTGCAGAAAACAGTCTTCTCCATCCGAACAGAGGAAGTTTGAATCACATCACACAGGCTGGGAAGCATTTGCAACAAACTGGGCTGCAAATGAATGGCAGAGCCAAGGAGTGCACGCTCATGTTTTGTTCCTATGGTGCTCACTCCCCTCCCATTTTCTTTCACCTGCCTTCCTCTGTTTCTCTACCTTATCCAACTCATAAAAAATGAGATATACATTTCACTGTTGAGCCCATCTGGGAGGTAGAGTTAATCAGATTTTCTCCCAGCCAGGGACTTTAGTGGATTAATAGCCTCTGCAGGATTTTCTGGCCTGCTGAAACTGACTGGGATTCTGGGGGCTCTCCCTTCCAATACTGCTAAGAGAAGACAAGCCTTTCATTTACCCAGCATACTCAGGAAATCCTTCCTAGGAGCAATAGTTCCCCACACCTCTGTTCTCTGCAAGTTCAGATCTTTTCCCAAGTGAAGCTTTCTTTCTCAGTTCAGGACTAGACCAGCAGAACAACTCTTTCCTGTTCTGTAGAAGTTTGTCCCACAGAGATTTTCATGGCTTCCCTATACCAGGGTTCCCAAAATATTTTCAGTAGTGTCTGAAAATGAGATTTGCTATCAATAGTGAGTGCCCAAAAATCTGGTACAAATATCTATGGAGATGCACCATATTGAGTATATGAATGTAAATATGTAGCATATGTAATCAAAAGCTGGCCATTATTAGCACAGCAGCAGGCACCCTATATGACATCAATGCTCTCTAGTCACACCTTAAGGTAAATATCATTGTCTTTGCCCATGTGTTTGTGTGTGTATATGTGTGTGTTCTTGAAAGTAAACTTATTCTCTTTCTCTCTCTCTGTGCCTTTCTCTCTTTTTTCAGATAGTCTTATTATGTTTTCCTGACTGGCATAGAACTGGAACTAGATATTCAGACCAGGCTGGCCTCAAACTCACAGAGATCTACTTTTTTTTCTGCCTCCTGATTACTGGGACCAAAAAACTTGCACCACCATACTTGGCTTAGTAAGTGTGTGTACTCCTGTGTGTATTGCTTTTTTCATTTGTGTTCTGCTTTAATCCTTAAGTATCTTTTTTAAGCTATATATTTCTGTTTGCAATTAGTTTCTGTCCATATAGGCATATATAGATATCTTCTTATATGTGTCACATATATGCACCAACATGTGTCAATGTGGTGCTCCAGATACATTAGAACAAGTAACAAGTTGGCAACTGCATCTTAGCCTCATCTGTGCAGAAAACACTTGCACAGTTAGATATGACTGTAAGGTCTAGCACTTTCTTTTACTCCTCCCACAATGGAACTGTGTGTGTGTGTGTGTGTGTGTGTGTGTGTGTGTATGTGTGTGTGTGTGTATGTGTTGCTGTTGCCAGCGAGTGTAAATGTTTCCCAGCTTGTTGTAAAAGAAGAGAGTAACTATGGTACAAAAGAGAGGCACTTATGTTTTAACAGGTTTCTATTTGTGTGAGGCTGACACTTTGATTCAGTCCACACACATGAACAGAGTATGTCCCAAGCATGGGATAAAACAGTGGTCTGAGCTCCTGAGATATACAGCTGCTTCAGAGACTAGTGAGAAAAGCCAGATAGGTAAGAGTCTGTCTAGTTTATTAACTTTTCCCAAGGACCAGTTTGTTGGTTGATTTTGTGTGTTATTTATTTACTCTCAGTTTCACTCATTTCTTCTAAAGCATAAATAGATGGGACAGCATCAAAATAAAAGTGTCTGTCAGTCAAGAAAATGATCAGCAGAGTTCAGGGACAATCCACAGAATGGTAGAAAGAGGCTACTACCCAGAATTCACAAAGAATTGCATAAAATAAATCTCAATGAAATAAAACTACTAATCAACATTATGGGTGAATAACAGACTAGATGGTTCTTAAAAATAGGGACACAAATGGCCAATAACTGTTTTAAAAGGTATTGAATGCTGTTAGAAAATGCAAATGAAAACTTCTTTGAGATACTACCTCATACCAGTCAGAATAGCTGTCATCAACAACCCTGAGAAAAAATGATGGAGAGGATATGGAGAGAAAAGAGCCCCAAATCACTCTTGTTGGTGTGAATTAATACAGCTGTTGTGAAAATCACATTTAAGATTTTTCAAAAATTAAAACTAGAACTATAATATGACTCAGCTATTTCGCTCTTGAACATATACCCAGAGAATTTTATACCCTACCCCAGAGATATTTACTCCTGCGTTTATTGCTGTTTTATTCACTATAGCCAAGAATTTGAAATCAACCTAGATGTTTATCAACAGATGAGTGGATAATGAAAATTATATGTATATATCGTGAAAGTTGTTCACTTTCCACTATGTGTGGACTATGCCACGTGTGTGTCTACACACACGCACCTCCACCTACATAAATAAAATAAAAATCATGTAATACAATTTTAAAAGAAGAAGAATGTTAGGGGCTATAGAGTAATGTGGAGATAAGCTTTTCTGTGGGGCAGCCAGATCAGGGGATGTTCTGAAAGCAGACAAATGAACAGCTATTGAAGGAAGTGGAAAGTGAGACAGAGGAAGGAGGAACATATTGGAATGTCCAAGTCCCTGGTTCAGTGTGCCCGAGGGGAGGAGAGACAGATAGATAGACAGAGAGGCCTTGGAGCTGGACTACTTCCAGCTCCTGGGGCTTAGTATTACCTACAGGATAACAACTTTGAGTTTTACTTAAGTGAGATAGTGAGTCACTGGCGTGTGTGTGTGTGTGTGTGTGTGTGTGTGTGTGTGTGTGTATGTGTGTGTGTGTGTGTGCATATGCATGAATTTTTGTGTCTATATATGTGATGTATTTATGTGTGTGTCTGCATAAATCAAAGCAGGAGAAACTCATCAGAAACAGCTGAATATATTCTTAGTGACTGGCCTTTTGTTCAAGTGTTTATGTACAGAAGGGAAAAATTAATCCAAAGAGATTAATCAACTTCCCCTTAGACCAGCAGCAGTTGGCAGAAGAACATGGGGATCTTAATTATAGCTAAAAGGTCTTTCCAGTGCTTTTGCTTCAACAGAGGAAGGACATACAGTAAGAGGATCCAGACAGAGAGAAAGGGGGTCTACCTGAATTATTAATAATATACAGATAAATTCTATGTATTACTAAAGGCACTTAATACTCTTACCATTGAAAACAGATTAATTTACCCTAGCTTACCTTAAGCACATGCAGAATTGTTACATTTGCACTACATCATTGGACTACATCATTAAGCACAATGCTTATTGGATTGTAGTCTGTCTACACACACACACATACACACACAGAGGCATAGTAATGGATGACTTTAATCCCAACACTCCAGGAGTAGAGGTAGGTGGATCTCTATGAATTCAAAGCCAGCCTGGTGTACATATGAGTTCCATGCCATCCCAGGCTATGAGAGAGAGAGAGAGAGAGAGAGAGAGAGAGAGAGAGAGAGAGGGAGGAGAGAGAGCACAAGTACACAACCAGGACTTCAAACTCTCAATGGCATCAGATCTCTCTGTTCAGAAGAATAGCTGCTTACAGCACTAAGAGACCTTTCTACCCAGTGCACTGATTAGGTACTCAGGACTCAGAAAAGCAAAGAGACTAACTTGTCTAGATCTCAGAACTCGGGTCTACAGGGACATCACTGAACCCTGCATTCCAAAACCTAGAATACAAGAAGAGATGGAAGCTCTGCAGGGAGGAAATGAATGCCTGCTATCAATGCAGATCAGACCCAGCTTCCTGCCCCAGCAGCTTGACATCCACATGAGACCCTGCATTATCTTCGGAGACCTCATTTCCATGCTTCCCCTCAGCTGCCTCTCCTTTCTTCTCATCCTGGCTTTAACTCCTATTTCATCTTTATTCAGTTAGTTCTTTTTGCTTAGCCTCTTATCTCTTAGAGCTTCCACAAGGACTCTGCGTGTTACAGAGCTTGGCAGAGGATACAATTTTTTTTTCTGAGTTTGTTCTTTTCCTTTAGTTTATTCATTTGCTTAAAAAAAAATCACATATATACTGAGCATCAGCTGAGTGTGATGGTGTATTGAGTTTTTTTTTTTTTTTTTTTTTTTTTTTTTTTTTTTTTTTTTTTTTTTTTTTTTTTTTTTTTTTTTTTTTTTTGCTCTTTAGTCAGAGTTTACTGAGATTGTTTTTTCCTATGTGCCAGGAACTGTGTGAAATGGGAGCAGAAGAGTGTTCATATACTTGGCTTAAAGGCCAGGCATGGCAATAGTTGACCACAATCCGAGCACTATGGATACTTGACACAGGAGGACTGTTAGTTCAAGGCTAGCCAGGGCTACTGTATTAGTTATTTCTCTTGTCACTCTGTCTAAATACCTAAAAAGAAGCAATTTAAAGGGAGGGTGGGCTTATTCTTACTCACAGTTTAAGAAGGGATGTGGTCCATCATGGTGGAGAAGTCTGGAGAAGAAGGTAGAGAAGGTCCATGGCAGCAGGACCATGAGGCTGATTGTTCACATCTTAGTGGACCAGGTAGCAGAGAAAGAGAGGATACTGGTACTTAGCTGGTGCTCTCTTCTTTGTCTTTCATTTACAACCATGGACAGTGATGCCTACATCTAGGGTAGGTCTTCTCTCCTCAACAAATCCTCTCCATAAATGCACCCACAGGCATCCCTAAATTGCATTTCATTAATGACATAGGCATTTCTTAGTGTGTGAGTCAGTTTTTCTTCTTTTCTCCTTCCCTTCCTTCCTTCCTTCCTTTCTTTCTGAGACAGGGTCTCATTACATAGGCACGGTCTGGAACTTGTTGTGCAGACCAAGCTGACCTTGGACTCACAGAGATTGCTTGCCTGTGCCTGCTAAGTGCCAGCTATGCAGGTGTTAGCCACCATGCATGGCTTTGAATACATTTTATTTCTTTTTTCTTGAGACTAGATTTCTCTGTGTAGCCTTGGCTGCTCTGAAACTCACTCTGTAGACCAAACTGGTCTCAAACGCACAGGGAACTACTTGCCTTTGCCTCTGTCTTTGCCTCCCAAGTTCTGGGATTAAAGGTATGTACCTCTACCACCTGTCTGAATGCATTTTTTAACTCAATATAACTGACAATAGAGAATAACTATTACAGCCACATAACCAAGTTACAGGTAAGTCTTGGCATATAGTCAGCATATGACAGCATAAACAAGAAACTATAAACAAACCACCACCTAAAATAGAATACAGAAGGGGCATATTTAATGGAAATGAGTTAATTAGAGAGAGGTGGAAGGAGGGAGAAGAGAGGGCAATGAAGTAAATATGAACAAAATTTGTTTTTTATTTCATATCCAACTATTAGTGAGGGGCCGAGGAGATGGCACAGTTGGTGAATACCTGCTGGACAAGCATGAGGACCTGAGTTCAGGTCCCTACCACCCACATGAAGACTGAGTGCTGTGGTTCAGGTCTAAGGCCCTAGCTCAAAGAGGTAGGAGTAGAGGGGACAAAATGGCCCCAGAGTTCATTGGTCACCCAGTCTAGACAACCAGTGAGCTCCATAGGCTCAGTGAGAAACTCTGTCTCAAAAACTAAGGTGGATGATGATTGAAGACATCATCTCATGTTGACTTTTGGTCTCCTCATGTGTGTACTACATGTGCACATACCCAATATGTACATGTATATATACTGCATGTAATATAATAAGACTGAAATACACAGTATGCATGTACATTTTGAAGAATTCTAAGACAGAAATTGCTATATCACTCTTCAGAACACTACCATTGCCTTTTTGTCTGTCTCAAATCTAATCCCTTGTTGTCCCCTGCTCATACACACTAGCCCTTTTTTTATGACTTGTTTCATTCACATGGAAACATCTTTGCTGACAACAGGACTTGGCCTGTAACTTTTCTTCTTTGAAATACCTTTCTCAAGTTTTCATACAACATTGTGCTTTGTGGCTGTGAGTATTTCTCTCTTCTTTCTTTTGCTGTGTACAAGTTGTACGTGTGTGCAGGTGAGCATGCTTGTGGACACTAAGGCCAGTGGAGGACATCTGATGTACTACTTTGTTACTCTCTGTTTTATTCTCTTGAGATTGGGTCTCTTACTCAACCTAGAGCTAGGCTGGTGGCAGGCAAGTCTCATCAATCCTCCCATCTCTGGCCCCTGGCCCCCAGCACTTGGATTACAGGTGCATACACAGTCATGCTCATCTTTTTATGTAGGCAATGAGATCTAAATAAGCCTCCAGGTTTGTGCAGCAAGCGATCTTACTGCAGGGCAACATTTTCACCATAAAGCATCTTTATTTTTCTTTGTGCTAGGGTTTGGAACATGGTGCTTAGTGCACACTTGGCAAGGGTTTGACCACTGAGCTACACTCCCAGCCTTTCTTTCTGTTCTTTATTATCATCTATGCAAGAATGGAATTCCAGGGCTGGGATGTTTTAATGATTAAGAGGGTTGCTGCTTATCCAGGGAACCCATATTCAGTTCCCAGCACCCATGTTTGACAGCTCATAATCCTCTGTCATTCTGTCTCTAGGGGATCTGACACCCTTTCATATCTTGTCAGCGTTCTCAGTCATGTGGTATACACTCATACACATATTTAAAAAGTTTGTGTCATGTTTTTTTTCTTCAAATATTTACAAGTGCCCACCATAAATTCTTTAGATGTGCAGGTTTCTTTGTGGAAGGCTTTTACTTTCAGACTTTTGCTTTTACAGTTTTTAAAAAGTAGTTAATGGATCATTCCAATTTCACCTTTTTATTTTTTATTTATTTAAAAGTTTTTTTAAATTTTACATACCAATCACAGTTCCCCTTCCCTCCCCTCTTTCTCAGCTTTCTCTCACCCTACCCCTCATCCACTTCTCAGAGAGGGTAAGGACTACCACAGGGAGTCAATATAGTCCGCCTATCAAGTTGAGGCAGGAATAAACCCATCCACCATATGAAGGCTGAGCAAAGTATCCCTTTATAGGGAACGGGCTCCAAAAAGCTAGTTCATGCACTGGAGATAAGTCCTGTCCCACTGCCAGAGGTCCCACAAGCTGCCCAAGCCGCCCACTGTCTTCCACATTCAGAGTGCCTAGTTCAGTCCCATGTAGGTTTCCAACTGTCAGTCCAGAGTCCATGAGCTCCCAGCAGCTCAACTGTCTCTGTGGATTTCCCCATCATGATCTTGACCATTTTGCTTATACAATCCCTCCTCACTCTCTTTGACTGGACTGAGAATTTAGGTCAGAATTCTGTGCTTTTTAAAAAGTTTCTGTCACTTAACTTTTTTCTCATTTATTCATTGTATTTAATTTTTAGAAGTGGATGTCACAGTAGCAAATTCAGTGGAATTTTAGAAGACCAAATGCAGATAGCTACTGGTTCCAAATAGTATCATTGTAAGGAAAGCTGAGGATCCAAGACATTCATGCTAAAGATTTCCTCTCTTTCAATGATGTAAGAATGCTTTTGCTTAAGGTCCACTAATGAGTGAATACATCCCCTGCATCTCTTTCTGGGTTTGTGAGACCTCATTAAGGAGGCTATTCTCCAAATCCATCCATTTGCCTGCAAATTTTATTATCTCATTTTTTCTTACTGTTGCATAGTACTCTATTGTGTAGATGTACCACAGTTGGTTAATCCATTCCTCAGTTGAGGGGTATATAGGTTGTTTTCAGGTTCTTGCTATTACAAATAATGCTGCTATGAAAATAATTGAGCTAATGCTTTGGGGGTGTATAAGTGCATCTTCAGGGTATATGCCCAATAGTGGTATTGCTGGATCCTTGGGGAGAATGATTCTCAGTTTTCCGAGAAACTGCCATACTGCATTCCAGAGTGGCTGTACAAGTTTACATTCCCACCAACAATGGAGGAGTGTTCTTCTTGCTCCACATTCTCTCTAGCATAGGTTATCATCTATGTTTTTAATCTTAGCCATTCTGACAGGTGTAAGGTGTTATCTCAAAGTTGTTTTAGTTTGCATTTCTCTGATGGCTAAAGACGTTGAACATTTTTTTAAGTACCTTTCAGCCATTTGTAATTCTTTTGCTGAGAAATCCCTTTTTAGTTCTGAACCCCATTTTTTAAATTGGGTTATTTATGGCTTTGGGTCTGGTTTCTTGAGTTCTCTATATATGTTAGAGATCAGTCCTCTGTTACTTGTAGAGTTGGTAAGAATCTTTTCCCATTCTGTAGGCTGTCATTTTGTCTTACTGACTGTGTCCTTGGCCTTACAGAAACTTCTCAGTTTCAGGAGATCCCACTTATTGATTGTTGTTCTTAGTGTCTGTGCCACTGGTGTTATATTTAGGAAGTGGTCACCTGTGCCAATGCATTGGAGGATATTTCCCACTTTCTTTTCTCTCATGTTCAGCATTGCTGGTTTTACGTTAAGGTCTTTGATCCACTAGGATTTGAGTTTTGTACATGGTGATAGGCTTGAATCTATTTGCATTTTGCTACACGCTGTCATCTAGTTACGCCAACACCATTTGTTGAAGATACTATCTTTTTTCCAATGAATATTTTTGACCTCTGTCAAAAATCAGGTGTTCATAGGTGTGTGGTTAATGTCAGGGTCTTCACTTCAATTCCATTGATCCACGAGTCTGATTTTATGCCAGTACCAGGTTGTTTTTATTACTGTAGCTCTATAGTATAGCTTGAAGTCGGGTATGGTGATGTCTCCTGAGGTTCTTTTGTTGAACACAATTGATTTGGCAATCCTGGCTTTCCTGTTATTCCAGATGAAATTCAGTATTATTCTTTGAAGGTATGTAAAAAGTTGTGTTGGGATTTTGATGGGAGTTGCATTGAATCTGTAGATTGCTTTTGGTAAGATTGCCATTTTTACTATGTTGATCTTACCTATCCAGGAGCATGAGAGAACTTTCCATTTTCTGATATCCTCTTCAATTTCTTTCTTCATTGATTTAAAGATTTTGTCAAATAGATCTGTTACTTCGTTGGTTATAGTTACCCCAAGGTATTTAATGCTATTTGCAGCTATTATAAAGGGTGATGTTTCCCTTCTTTCTTTTTCAGTCCATTTGTCTTTAGTGTATAGGAGTGCTACTGATTTTTTTGAATTAATCTTGTATCCTGCTACATTGCTGAAGGTGTTTATCAGCTGTAGAAGTTCCCTGGTAGAATTTTGTGGGTCACTTATGTATACAATCATATCATCTGCAAATAGGGATAGTTTCATTTCTTCTTTTCCAAATCCTATCCCTTTAATCTCCTTTTGTTCTCTTATTGCTTTGGCTAAATCTTTGAGAACTATATTGAATAAATAGAGATGGGACAGCCTTGTCTAGTTTCTGAGTTTAGTGGGATTGATTTAAGTTTCTCTCCATTTTGTTTGATGTTTGCCATTGGCATTTCGTATGTTGCCTTCATTATATTTAGATATTTCCCTGTATTCCTGTTCTCTCTAGGGCTTTTATCATAAAGTGGTGTTGGTTTGTCAAAGGCTTTTTCAGCATCTAAGAAGATGATCATGTGGATTTCTAACATCTGTCTTAATAAGCAGTGTATTTCTAAGCATCCATCTATTTTAGTTAAATGTTTACATTTATTTTCACAAGATTTAAAAATACTCTGAATTTGTTAGTGTGTAGACTCTTGTGACATTTTTCTTATTTGTTGTGATGACACCTTGTACTTTTTTCCTAGATAGTTCTATGAGACCAGTCATTTTATTAGTTATTTCAAGCAGTAAATCTTAATTTTTCCTGTATTATAAATTTGATTTATGTTATGTTTTGGGGCTCTTACCTTGTTTATTTTGTGGGGGTTCAATTTAATTATTTCTCTTCTGGCTTCTTGGAAAAATAGCTGCATATCTGACATTCAAGGATTTTTTTTTAATTTTCTATTTAATTGTTGAATATTTAAGACAGTGAATTTCCTCTAGGCTTTGAATCTTCTAAATTATGGTAAGTTATATTTTAAAGGCTTTTGAGACAAAGTTTCTCACTGAAACTACTGGAGCTCATTGAGGCTAGGCTAGCCAGCCAATGAAATCCAGGGATCCAACACTGTCTCAGCACTGAGGCTATAGACCTGAGCCACAACACACAGCTTTGATGTGTATTTTGGGGTTCTCAACTCAAGTCCTCCTGCTTCAGAAACAGTTACTTTATCAGCTGTATGAACTCCACAGTTGTTTCATGTTATTAGTTAATGGATGTAGTGTTCTCCTGTTCAATCCCATTGTTCTCTCTCATACTAATTATGTGCTTACAATATCTGCTAGTTTTATTGTGATTTATTTAGAGATATTTGTTTATTTATTTGTTCTTTTTTGGGGGAGGCATGGTTACAGCATCACCCATATGGCTTCATAAAAGCTCATTTTTTTTGTCTTTTTTTTTTTTTGAAAAGAGTATGTAACCAAGTATGACCTCAACTTCTGATCCTCTTGTTTCCAGCTCCTAAGTTACTGGAATGATAGATGTGCTCCACCCTCTTGGTGTATGCAGTGCTCTGATGGGGGCGGGGCTTCCTGCATGTGAAGAAGCACTCCACCAACCCATCTACACATCTAACCCTCTTCAGAGTTTTGGGTATTTTTTGTCTTCAAGTATCCAGTTTTATCACTTCCTGTCCTTTTGGGCTAAGCTCCTGTGTATACTGTTTAAAGATGTAGCACCATTCTTTCCTGCATTACACCTTATCTTGAAAAAAATTTACAGCGACTTTTTTCTGATATTTAGAAGACATTATGTTTAGTTTTCCTGGTTGTTTTTAAGATTCTTCTGGTTTTGACCTAAAATCAGTTTGATGTGAGGTAGCCAGTATCCTACCTGGGACTCACCTAGCTTTGTGGACACAGATTTTGGCATATTTCCTCAATGGCTCTTCTTCACCTCCTCTGCTTTTCTCTGTCCTCTTCATCTGAGATTCAATTATATGTGTGTTAGATCTTGTTACCCTCTGCTCATCTTTTATGTTCTATTTTCTCTTTGTGACTCTGTGTCAGAATCATTGCTTCTTTTCTTTTTTTCAATACCATGTTCTATTGTGCTTAATCTGATTCATACTTGTCTGTCAAGTTAATTTTAGTTGTTTTAGCTTTTAGCTCTAGCATTGTGTCTTGAACTGTTCCTTCTTTCCCTCCCTTCCTTTCCTTCTTTATCCTTGTTCATCTAGATTTGCTTTTATTTTTACTCTGTGTGCCATGTATGTATGAATGCTGATGGAGGCCAGAAAGCATGTCAGATATTCTACAGGTTGAGTTACAGGCAGCTGCGAGCCTCCCAACATGGGTTCTGGGAATTAAACGTAGGTCCTTGGCAAGAGCAGCAGGTGATCTTAGCTACTGACCCATCTCTCCATCCCTCAATTCTACTTTCTTTTTCTTTCTTTTTTTTTTTTTTGGAGAGAATATCCCTTTAATATCATTGACACTGCTTAACAGCACAAGAGGTGGTGGTGGAGTGAGAAGATGGCGGGGCTTTCCTTCCCTAACCAGCATGGATCTGATCAGCAGAACCCCAACAGTTTAGGAGTCACTCAGTGAAGAGAAAAGGAGTGGCTGGAAACCAAGGCTTGGAACTTAGAGGATGGCAAACTGGGAGAGGTGTGGTAGTGAGAGGGGTTGAGGGCTGAGGAGCCGTAGCGCAGGTCTTCAGCAGTGAACATGCCCTTGGCACTGAGCAGGATGGAGTCTTTGGCTGCATCATAGGGATGCTCCTTGGATGGGATCTCCAAGACAGCTGGAATGGACCGCTGGTGGGCGTCGAGAGCATGCCGAACCATCTCTGCGATGTACTGGTTGATGAGAATGATGCCAATATCATCCCTGTTTAGAAACTTCCTGAAAGTGTCTTTGATCTCATTGATGGTGGTATCCTTCTCCACTACCAGGAAATTAGGGTGGCGATTCTTGTTAAGTTCCCCTATGCCACCCAGTAGGAAACCGGTCACCGTGTCCTCATCTCCAATCACCGCGATCAGTTTACCCCTACCCGCCATTCCGTCCGCAGAACAGGGCGCTTCTCCCAATTCTACTTTCATACTCAATCCATAGTCTGTTCTTCAAACAGTATGGAGAGTAATCTCCTCCTCTTCTTCCTCCTCCACTTTTGTACATTCATGTGTATGAGTGTGGGTGTGTTCATACCTTTGTGCATGTGTGGCAGTTGCGTGACAATCATTTTAAGTGTCATCCTTCACCTTTAACCTTGTTTGATGCATGATCACTTTGTTGATTTTCTATTGCTTATGTCAGTATAACTATCTTTCAGCCTTCCAGGAGTTCTCCTATTCTTACCCCCATGGCACCCTACCCCATCATAGGAGCCTTAGAATGACAAATAGGAGCTATCATGCTTTATGGGGGTTCTGGGCATTCAAACTCAGAAGCAAGAGCAAGAGCTTTTACTCACTGAGCTGTCTCCTAGTCACAAGAGTAACATTTAAACATTCCATATAGTATTTTCATTGCATCCCTTGTGCACACAGAATGAAATACAGCTGATCACACAGACCCACATGATTGGCACTTACCTCTCTGTGATTGTACCTCTGTCACTCTCTACCAAGCTACAGATCTTTGATGACTCTTATTTGAGTCCAGATATTTATCTGATTGGTTCTTTTCTGTGTGCAGATCTCAGATAAAATATGTCACTCCTCTGCCCACTCTTCACTAAGGGTCTGTTTCCCACTGACATCATTTGTTATCTTGTTTTTTTTCCACAAGGATTGCCCTTATTTCACTTTTTGTGGACTTGGTAATTTCTTTTGCATTTTAGAATATAAACAGCACAGTAGGAGGTATTTTTTAATGTCCAAACTGATTGATCATTTATTTTCCACTGTGATAAAATGCTCCAACAAAAGCAACATAAATGAGGAAGGTTTATTTGGCTCACAGTCAATCAAGGAGGGGAAAATCACAGCAACGGGAGCATGAGACTCAGTCACGGTAAGTTCACAGTCAAGGGCAGAGGGCAATGAATGAATGCATGCACACTAGTGAGTGACTTGTTCTCTCCACTGTCCACTGCCCAGGATCCTCTGATCAAGGAGTGGTCCTGCCCACAGTTAAGGTGACTCTCCCACAGTAATTAACTAAGACAGTTCTGCTCAGACATTCTCAGAGGCTGACCTTACTGTAGACAGTCTCTCATTGAGGGTCCTTTCTTGGCTGGATCTAGGCTATAAAGCTGACAAAATGACACCACAACCATAGTAGATCATAAACATACTAAGCATTAAATGAATGAATGGAACTTCCAAAGGTTTACTTTCTATGTTGAGTTAAATTTCATGGCTTTGATCACAATGACCTTGTAGCAGAGAACCCTATTGTTTTTTATTTGCAGAGTAATAGTGTTGAAGGTATAGAGAGACCCAATTTCCTTCAGTTATAGCAGGCAAATGGTGGACCTGGAGGTTCAACTCCACCCTCAACTTCTAATGTCAGGTTTTAGACTCATGGTCTAAATTCGTGACTTATTTGTTATAATCAATTAGGGTTACTCTCTGATATTTCCATGGGACCTGTTTTCTCAATGTAAGAATGGCTTCATGTAAGATATGTTGGTATATGACTGTAATATCAGCTAAGTTAAAAAGACTGTGAGTTTCAAACTAGCCTGGGCTACATAGTAAGACCTGTTTAGAAGAATATTTTCTTTGTTAACAAATATGTGCCTTTCTCGTGGTTTTCAACATGTCTCTAATTACAGTTTTGGTGGAAAAGATTTGAGGAGAGATATCTGCAGTTTTTTTTTTAAATTTTTTTTGCTTACCCAGAATGCATGGTACTCTTCTGGGATGCCCACTGGTATTCTCCCTGAGCAATACATCTCTCTCATCCACTGTTACTGTGGGCTGTGTGGTATAATGGTCACAGTGCTCGGTGCTGTGATTGAATACCTGACAAGGAGCCACTTAAGGGAGAGAGGATTCGGTCTGGATCAGAGTTTGAGGGTGTGGCCCATCATGGCAGAAACTGCTTGTCTACATAGCTGTGGCAACAAGCTTGTGAGCCTGCAAGCTGATGTGTGGATGTATCAGGAAGCATAGGAGGTGAGATTGTAGTACTCATCCACTCTCCTTTTTCTCTGTTTTGGTTCAGTTTTGGACTCTAGCCTGTGGGACAGAGCCACCTTTATCATGGGTGGGGTCTCCTGATTTAAGCCAGCTAGAAATATCCTCATAGGCACACACAAGGTGTACCTCACAAATACCCTAGGCATTTGTTAATCAAATGTAGTTTATAATACAAATTAACCATCACATAGAAGGTTACCCAGAGATTCCAGAATAGAAAGGCACAAGGCTGTCAATAAATGCACTCCAGATTCTAGTGGGTGCTTAGTCAGGATAAACATATGATACCAGTCCATTCACTATTTTACTTGTGAATCTTTTACTGGAAAGAGACTTACTTTAAAATGTTTTTCTTTTTCTTAACTATATTTTGGACAATAGACAGATTGCAAGTTCATTATCTTCCAGCCTTAGCTCCTAGATGCTGAGATTGTAGGCAAGTGCCATGTTACCCAGTTTCTTAACTAACTCTTAGAATATATATATATATATATATATATATATATATATATATATATATATATATGAACCCAATACATGCCAATCCACAACCAAAACAAAATAAAAATGAAGCCAGTACGGAAGAAATAAAAACTTAGAGCTTGAGCAAGTCAGATTCCTCACAGTGTGAGTGAGTACCTGTTTCTAGCCAATCTCAAACCATCATCTTCTCTGGTCTTCTCAGTTAAACATACCAACTAATTTATCTAGTGTTCAAGTCAATTTTAGTTGAATTTTTCTTTCCATTACATTGTAAAGAGTCTCAATATATACATGCTTCATAAGGGGCGGTTGATGGTTGATTGACTGTGGGTGTAGACTTTTGCCTAACCTAGAGGTAGATAGTTTGATTAGAGGCATAGAGTGTTCTGGATGACTATGTGGAAGCCTTCTTTTACCTCTCCTTCCATAGCTCTTTGCTGTGCTTTTCTGTCTCCGATGTCTCAGTGGAGTGGTTGCTGATAATGGATGTCAACTAAGCAGAAATGAGGATAATAGGGTGACATCCTTCACAAGGATCCCTCATGGCCAGAGCTGGTGAAAGGTGAAGATGATGTCTTTTAGACAAACTGAGGCACATGTCACTAATGATATGAAAGCAGATACTGAGTCATTGAGTCACAATTTGGGAGTTGAGAGGAGACATCAGATCTGGTTCAAATCTGTCAGGATAGACTAGGCTTGTTGGAGCCTAGCATGTTGGAGC
>PVIH01008107.1:72664-94324 GCA_004025045.1 Sigmodon hispidus
TTTTTTTTTTTTTTTTTTTTTTTTTTTTTTTTTTTTTTTTTTTTTTTTTTTTTTTTTTTTTTTTTTTTTTTTTTTTTTTTTTTTTTTTTTTTTTTTTTTTTTTTTTTTTTTTTTTTTTTTTTTTTTGCTTCTCTACTTTCTAATGGTGCCCTTGGCAAAGTTACTTAGCATTTCTGCACTTTTGTCCTTTGTATAAAGGTGGTGGGAGTTACACCTACCTCATTAAACTATGAAGTTTGAAATACTTAGAACAGCCACAGAGAAGTGTGTAAATATTATCAATACCTCTACTCCACCTTCACATATTAAGTAGTCCTTGGATAGTGGTCCAGTATGTGTACTGGATAGTTTTATGTCAACATGGTACAAGCTAGAGTCATTAGAGAGGAGAGCACTTCAATTGAGAAAGTGCCTCCATGAGACAGGGCTGTAGACAAGCTTGTAGAACATTTTATTAATTAGTGATTGATGGGAGGAGGCCTCAGCCCATTGTGGGTGATGCTATCCCTGAGCTGATAGTCCTGAGTCCTACAAGAAAGCAGACTAAACAGGACATTAGAAGCAAGCCAGAAAGCAGTACTCCCACACAGCTTCTGCATCAGCACCTGCCTTCAGCAACCTGCTCTGCTTGAGTTCCTATTCTGAGTTCCTTTGATGATGACCTGTGATGTGGAAATATAAGCTGAACAAACTCATTCTTCTGCAAGTTGCTTTGGTCATGGTGTTCATCACAGTCATAGTAACCCTAACAGTCTGTGTCTGCATTTCTTTGGGACTGCCTTGATAAGTCCTTTCTGGTAACATTATGGGCTTCAGGCTGGAGGACATGACAGGTTCACCTGAGACTCCAAAACCTATAACACAGTTAACAGATAACTTTGAGACTGGGGATTTGAGTCATCAAGGCTTCTGGGCATTTCCCAAAGCCAACAATATTAGATAAAAATTATAGTATTCTAGTCTCTTCTGAGTTCTTGCTGCTGGTGCTCATTAAAGACAGTTTTCTCCAGATTTTAGACAGTATTTTAAAAGCTTAGAGTCAAACACTGATCTCCCAAAGGACTGAATGCAGTTTCTTCAGTTTCCCCTAAATCCCTGACCTGAATTTCCAGCAGCTGGGTTATTAGTGCGTCAACAAAACATTTGCCCGGGGGATAGAAAATCCATTCTTGTCCTTTGGTCATTTAGAAAACATCAAGAAGAGAGGGTTCCTGCTTCCAGCACACTCTAGGCTTGAGAGCGAAGCCGCACCCAGAACTGCTCTGTCCTACAGTTTTGAGATTTAATGAGAATGCAGGAAGATTTACTCTGAAACTCTTTTTTGTACATTTTCATTCTGCACTAAGTCATCAAGGAGACATTGTTAGATATTGTTATTATTTTGAATTAGAGTTCAAAGTGATAGGTTTCATGTCTATTGATCATATATATCCCCAAACCCATTCTCACACAACTGCATTCACATGTACCTACGCCTCCCATGTACATAATCAAAGAAATAAAAAATAAATTTAGAAAGCCATCCTCATCACAAAGCTTCTGTAACTACTTCCAAAGCACTTTCAGTAGTCCTTTTGATGTCTCTCAATGATAGAAGTTGGGAGTGTGGACTTCTGCCTGGGAGGAGTCTCCCAGTGATACAAGCCTGGAAGGTTCACCTAATGTCCAATAGTGAGGCCAACAGCAAACCAGAACCTGCCTATCTATCTCAGTATTGTGAAGTCCAACCTTGGCTCTTTTCCAGCCTCCTTCCCCCACTCTCTATCTCTCTCTATCTGCATCTATAACATCTATGTCTCTATTTGTTCTGCCTAGTCTTTCCAAATCCCCAAGACGTTAAGAGGCTGTGGCTACTCAGTTTCCACTCTTGTGCTTTCCTTCCATTTTGGGCCATTGTTTTAGTTTTATTTCTGTTGCTGTGATAAAATAGCCTGCCAAAAAGAGATAGAGAAAAGAAAGATTTAATGTAGTCTTCAATTTCAGGTTACTGTGCATCGCTTTGGGGAAATCAAGGCAGGAACTTGAAGCATTATTGACCACAGTCTCCAGATGAAAAAGAAATACCCTGACCGTTGCTTGGTTTTATATTTAGCCAGTTTTCTTCACTAACAGTTCAGAGGCCAGCGTGTGAAATGGTTGATTGCACAATGTAAGGCTGAGGCCACCTACATCACTTAACAATCAAGATAGTGTCCCCCAGACACCCCACAAGTTAACCTGATGTATGCAGTTCCTCATTAAGACTTTCTTCTTAGGTGACTAAGTTGTGTCAAGTTAACAGTTAAAACCAATCAGTACAGACAATCACTCAGCTATCCTGCTGTATGCCAGGCACCATAGTCAGCACGCATAAAAGAATTAATCTGAAAACCAGTTTTCCCGAGCCCTGTGGTATTCCATCATCCCCCACCCCCCTCCACTTGTGCCTAGGCCATGCTTCAGCCACCTCAGCTCATAAGCTAATTGTGTATTACAGATGTTTCTGGTAGTCTTACGTGTTTTATGAAATAAGATTAATGTTAGGTTGCCAGAGACAAGAAGAGCCTGGCATGGAGATTCAGAGGTCTTCAGGGTCAAACTATATGTGTTTAATTGTCCATTTTAGATAAGTGATCTTGGGAAAGTTCAGGAGCTTCCTTTTGGTCTTGGCTTCCTAAATGACATAACTTCTAGGGTTGTGATGGTCCCAGGAGATAGTTAAGCAAGTTTAGCAGAATGCATATGGTATCTGAGTATTAACTGGAATGGCAAGTAGGCTCAATATTGTATTTCACTTTTTAAAAAGATTATTTTAAATTGTGTGTGTGGATTCAGATGTCCACAGAAGCCAGAAGAGAACATCAGATCCACATGGAGCTGAAATTACTGTAGTTGTGAGCCATACAACATAGGTACTGGGAACATAGCTCAGATTTTCTGTAAGCATGTTACACTGAACCTCTGAGCCACCTCTCCAGCTCCTAATTTACTTACTTAATTTTAATTTATTTTGTGTGTGCACATATGTGCGTATTTGTGAGCACACAGAGGCCTCTTCATGCATATTTAGGTGGGAGGATAATTTGTGAGGTCTAGTTCTCTCTGTTCACCATGTGGCTCCATTAGGTTTGACATCAGGTGCTTTTGTGGTCCACTGAGTCTTCTCATTGGCCCCAGGGTCCTAAAATTTAAGAGCTGAAGTCTCCTGCTGTTTATCTTAGCACCTGGTACATGTGAGATTCTCCATCTATGGCTCTCAGCATCATCTACTGAATACTTGCTCCTGGTGTGCTAAGAGTTCACCAAAGGTTTGTTACTGAATTCTCTTAACATTTCACAAGACAGGTGTTCTAGGCTGCTTGAAGACAACTAATATGGTAAAGCTAAAGCTGGGCAAGTTGGAGCAACCTAGTTTTAGTTTAGGCTGTGGAGGAGTAGAGAGGGTTAAGGTCTAAAACCCATGATGTCTGACTTTAATCCATGCATTCACTGCTTATCCAGGGCAAATCTGTTCATTTGTACAGCATCCTTTGAGCATCTTCATAGAGGGAGGCTGAATGTGGTAGCTTGAATGGGAATGACTCCCATAAGCTCATATATCTGAATATGTAGTAGTTAGCTAGTAGAACTGTTTGGGAAGGATTAGGAGGTGCAGCCTTGCTAGGGGAGGTGTATCATTGGAGGTGGACTCTAAGGTTCCAAAAGCCCATTCCAGACTCAGTCTCTCTCTCTCTCTCTCTCTCTCTCTCTCTCTCTCTCTCTCTCTCTCTCTCTCTGTCTGGTGCTTGTCAATCAGAATGTAAGCTCCCAGTTATTGCTTCAGTGCCATTATGGCCATATACCACCTCTCTGAAACTGTAAGCCCTCAATTTAAATGCTTTCCTTTTATAAATTTTTATTTGGTTATGGTGTCTCTTCACAGAAATAGAATAATAACTGAAACATTGGTCAGTGCTGGGGACTCAGTATGAAAGCTGGTATTATCTCTGCTCATAAGGTATTCATCAGCTGGGAAACAAACTTCTACTTGTGTGGGAGAGGGATAATGGATGGATACCACAAAGGGACCTGTGAAGGGTAGGATTTTAGACATATTCCGAGGCTTTGCTGCCTTCTCTCTGTTTCTATGAGGGAGAGCACAAGGGACAGAGAGAGACTCTTATCATGACCTGGGCCTTCCATTCTAGAGAAGATGGAAGATAGGCGGCTCACAGAGGAGGCAGCCATTTTAGACAGCAAGCTTAGTCAGGTCCAATAGGGTAGGAGTCAAACTTTCTGGAAGATGGCCTACCTTAAGGTCCCAGTAGAGAATGTCCAGAGAACAGGAGAAGTGAAGACCAGTCTGAAGAAAGTGTGAGAGAGCACCTTGTGGAGGTGGAGGCTGGTCAGGTAGAGCAGAGTCAGCGACAGTGGAGGCCCAAGAAGTGCTGCTGTGACATGGGAAGGCCGTACGAGTCTGTGGTGATTTTATCTTCTCATGGAACAACTTTCCACATCAGAGGAGAAACGTGACAATTCAGAACTAGCTAATAGGGTCACAAAAGAGGATTTTACAGTAATCCCTTGTTGTACAATGGGACTCAGGTGTCCCATTTCCCCTCTCTTACTGGAGGGTGGGAACATGAAATTGGAATGATGAGTCCTTTGTGAGCTGCAAAGTCTGAGTGTACTGGGGGTGGGGGTGCCAGCCATCAAGGAAGTGCAGGAAGCAGAGTTGTTTCTGACATAGTTCTGTCAGGGCCAGACTTCCCAGGAGTGCCTGGGAGAGGGTTCCACAAGGCACTCTCTATGCAGCCCTGATGCTTTCCACTGCCAACAGAGAGGTTATCAGCCCCTGAAACTTTAGGAAGCACTGCAGGAGGGAGGCAGCTCCTGCAAGCTACATTTGCTTCCCCATGATTAAATTGCAGTCTGCAGGGGAGCACATGTATGTGTGGACTTCCAAATGAGGGCAGAAGGAAGCCACTGGATGTAGGACACTCTCTTCTTTTCCTCAAAATTGACAATAACACCTACTCACTCGGCCCCTGTGAAGACTCAATGCTCATGAACTCACTATTGTATATAGGAAAGCATTATTAAAGTGAAGTTTTGTCACTTTTTTTCATTTTGATTTTTCAAGACAGTGTTTCTCTGTGTACCGCTGGCTGTCCTGGAACTTCCTCTTTAGACTAGGCTGGCCTCAAATACACAGAGATTGCCCCTGTCTCTGCCTTTTGATTGCTAGGATTAAAGGATTGGGTCAGCATTGCCTGGCTTGAGATTTTAGTAACTTTTAATAGTTCTGATTTGTGGGTTTTGAAAGGCACTATGTGCTCATTCATGTGTACTGGTTTTGGCCTTTATAACCTCTTTTTAAAACATGATTTTATTTTTAATTATGTGTATGTGATTGCCTGTATGAAGGTGTGTATACCTGTGAGTGCAGGTGCCCACAGAAGCCATTAGAGGGCGTTGGATTCCCCTAGAACTGCAGTTATAGGTGGCTGTGAATCACCTGATGAGGAAACTAAGCCCAGGTCCTGTGTAAGAGCAGTAGGTGCTCTTAGCCCCCAGTCTTCTTGCCAAGTCCCATCTTCATAAAAATTGTTTGTATTTTTTTTTTTAAACTTTATTTATTTATTTATTTGCCTTGGTGTTTGCCTGGAACTGGAACTACAGACCGTTGTTAGCTGCCATGTGAGTGCTGGGAATCGAACCCGGGTCCTCTGGAAGAGCAGACGGCACTCTTAACCGCTGAGCCATCTCTCCAGCCCCTTGTTTGTATTTTTAAATTAAGGGCCTCACTGTTTTCCACTATATCCTGTTTTTCCTTTACTGGTGATTAAAAGTCATCCTTTTAATGTTCCAACCTCCTTTTCTTTAAATGTCTTTCTCTTGGCCACTGGAACAAACTCCAACTCCTACCCAGTGAGTCTCTCCTCAAGAACAAATCATTTTTCAGAAACAAGCTCATACCCGAAGCAGTCAGAGCATCCCCCCTCCCCCCCCCCACTCCTTTCTACTTCTATGTTAGCAGAACCACCACAACGTCTCTGTGCCTTTTCTGATACACAGGTAGGATTAGCTGATACATTGAAGCGGATGTTTGCATGGAAGTTCAAACATGGCTGAGAGAGACACTGGATAATGGGAGAGGAGGAAACCATTTTGCCATTTGTTGAGCACTTACTGGGTACCAGACTTTGTGCTGGGATGTTTCATGTTCACTTTCTCTCTTAGCTTGCCATATAAAATACCCCCAACAAAAGCAACTTAATGGAGAAAGAGTTTATTTCACTCACAGCCAAAAGGGCACATTCCGTCAGTGCAAAAAAGTCAAAGCAACAGGAACCTGAAGCATCTGCTCACATCACACCCACACTCAAGAAACAGCACTGAATGCTTCCCGGTGGTGAGCTTGCTTTCTTTCTTTTGTGAATTGTAGAATGCTCTGCCTAGGTAATAGTCCTGACCATGGTCAAGATGAGTCTTTCCACCATCAACTCCAACTCCGAACAAGCTGCCCCGAGGCCCATCTTCCGGGTGATTCTAGATTCCATCAAGTTTACAATTAACACTAACAATCACTGTGTCTCATTGGATTCATTCAGCACTGTGAAAGAGGGAGGTGAGATTATCCCCATTTAAAAGACTGGAAAGTGGGCTGAGGTTGAAGCCACTTTGCTAGGAGGAGAGGAAAATGATGGTGATGAGATGGTCTCCACTCATGACTCTTGGAGAGCATCCAGGTATAACTACAATCCTATATAGCATATCTTGCACGGAATATTTTCCCCATCTTAATACCCTCTCCCCAGTGTCATATTTATGACGCTCCTCCCCAGCTGTTGGTGTTATCATTTGTCTTCACCCTCTTTGCCATACTGTACTTCTTGCTAAGGTCTGGTACTGAGAGGGAGGCTGCAGGTGTTTATGAAGGAATGAGTGATGACGCATAAGTACTGTTTGGAGCACTCCCGTGGAATCCAGGAGGAAGGAGGATGATGTACTTCTTACCAGCGACAAATTCCTCTCCTCCTAGCAAAGCCTTGGAAAAAGAAAGGAATGAAGAAGTGGGAAGAGTCAAAGAATTCATTTAAATTGGAAAAACAAGGCAGCAAGATTTATTATTTAATTTGAGGAAGATGTAGGAAAGCGGTTGCCTGCCACGTATTTCCTTCCAATTAATCCAGCGTTTCTCCAATTTTAGCTTTTCATATTTCATCTTAATGATCTCATATCTGAGATCCAGCTCTAATATGATTTCCTTAATATTTTCCTTTGAAGCATCCTGCCTTTCACAACATGCTCGTACTTATTGTGGAAGGGATCTTTATAATACACCAATAAACCTGAAGCCATTATCACTTGCTTTAAACTGTGTGTGAGAAGAAAATAGATGACGCAAAGACAGAAAGAGAAATTACACTTTAGAAAATTACCATTAGGTCACTAAGGGACCTGAGTCAGGACTGGTTTTTTATTATATAAGAAAGATAACCAAGAAGTGACACAACTGTGTTTGTGTCGCACGTGCGTGCACACTTGCATGCATGTGTTCTTGAGAAAGATGACTCAGTGGTCAAAAGCTCTTACTGCTTTGCTTAGTACCTAATTTCAGTTTCCAGCACCTACATCAGGCAATTTATAGTAACTAGCTTCTCATGACATCTGATGCCCTCGTTTTGCCTCCAAAGGCACCTGCATACACATGCACATATATACAAGCATGGGTAGACATGAATAAATAAGAATAAAAAAAACTGTAAAAAGTGTCAGGCAATGGGTTTTTATGTTTGTGTGGGTGCACATGTGCATGTGTGTGCTTGTGGAAGCCAGAGGACTACATTGTCATTCCTCAGGCACTGTTCACTTTGTATTTTGAAACACGATCTCTTATTGTCCTAAAACTGACCAAATTTTACTAGGTTGGCTGACCAGCAAAAGCCTTAGTGATCTACTTGTCTCTGCCTCCCAATCAAGAGGATTGCAAGTGCATGTCCCCATGTCTGGTTTTTTGAGATGGATGTGGGGATTGAACTCTGGTCCTTATACTTGCAAGACAAGCACTTTACCAATTGAGCTACCTCGCAAGCCTCTTATGCTTTCTGCATTACAGTTAGAGGCATTTGGAACCAGTAGTGTCACTAAATGACTCATTACTCAGTACGCTTATGTCTGAGATCTCCCTAAACACACACACACACACACACACACACACACACACACACAAACACACACACACACAATGTTAAGTCTATGTTATATTGATTAGAAAGCCCTCCACCAGTGGATGAGGCCCTGTCTCATCTTCATTATGACATCTTAGACAAAAACAATCTTCTCCCTAAACACCCAGAATGCTTTCTTTTGTTTCTTTCTGCCTTCCCTCATAGCCTCATTCTCAGAGGGCACAAGGCCTGTGGTCAGGACTGATGTCTAAAGCCACCTCTGCTCCAGGCTTTGAGGGTTCAATCAGGCCACTCTGGAGACCTCTAACGTGAGTCTAGGGGGAACAGGAAAATTCAGCTCTGGGAATTTTCTACAAAGAAACAAACCTACTTGAAGTCACCTTTTCAGCCCAGAACATTTTATTCTGGTGAGATCTTTTTCCTGCCCCAATTCACTCACTGCAAAAACTAACATAATTTATCTTAGATGCGGACATCAGCTTGGTGTTGGATTTTTTTTTTTTTTTTTGGCTTGACTAACAACTAAGCCCAAATCACTTGAAGAAAAAGAATAGAAAAAACCCACATGACATTGCCAACTTGCAATCTGGAAATAAAAATTAATGTGCATATTACCACAAGGGCTGAGAAGAGAGAGGTGGCAGAGGACAACCTATCTGAGTTCCCTTCTTTCTGGTTGTGTTGCAGTTACAGACAGGTTTGGATTTGATTTTGGATCAGACACCCTTAGAATTCTCCCAACTGGAAAAAAGGCACTTGGTATGGGACAGGCATGAGAGAATAAGCCTGTGGTCCCTCCCCATAACTCAGGAGACAGGGTGGGTAAGCTTCCTTTGGCAGGTCAGAAACACCTCCAAGGTCACATGCATCCTCTGAATAGCAGTGTGAGGGTTGAATGAAGCCACTGAGATGATAACACCATGCTATCTATGTATGGATGCCCTGTAGGACTGGAAGTTTGGGAAGGATTTTGCAGCCTGTATCTCATGTTCTCTCCATATAGGACCAGCCACAGGGTCCCCAGCAGGCCTTCTGGACTCATTGTCTAGGTGAATTAATCCATTTCCTAGAAAGACCTCAAGGGAGAGTTGCAGCAAAAATGACCTCTCCTGGGGCTGAGGAGATGACTCGGTTGATACAAATACTTGTCACATAATCATAAGGACTCAAGTTCCCCATTTTTCAAGCAAAAGCTGGCCTGGGCAGATAGTATGTGTCATTCAGAGCTGAGGAATAGAGAGAGTAAACCTTGATGCCTGAGGCTTGATGGCCAGACCTTTGAGCTGATCCAGTAAGTTCCATGGATCAGTGAGACCTTGTCCCAGGAAACCTCTGCACTCCATGTGAACATATATATGCACCTCCCAAAATCAAATCAAAGCAAAACAAAAACAAGAAATGCCTCTATTTTTTTCTTTCCACATGACCTTTTTGGAAACTACACCAAAAATCTTTGGAGTGGAGGCCCCTTTCTAAACTTTTGTGGGAAGAGAACCCACAAAAACCAGTCATTTCTTTCATTTTGTACAAATATAGATCAAGGTAAGATAACTTTTCTTCCACCCTTAAATAAGTGCTTAGTGTTCAGCCCTAAATGGAATCTGTTCCACCCATTCAAGGCTCAGGTGAAATTGTGGAAGGTTAAGGGCTGGGTGGCTAGAGCAGGGGATGGAACTAAGCATTCTTGCAGACCTCTGTCTTGTGGACATGGCATGAGAATGGTATCTATGCACTTACATCAACAGGGCCCATCCAAGACCTGCATAAGATTGAGCTCACCAACATTCCACCAAAGACAGCAGAGGGGACTATAAGGCTCTGGCCCTAGACTAGTGAATCTCAATCTTCTTAATGTTGTCACCCTTTATTAATATAGTTCTTCATGTTTTGGTGACACCCCTAGTCATAAAATAATTTTTGTTGCTACTTTGTAACTGTAGTTTTGCTAGTTATGAATTATAATGTAAATGAATCATATCTGTGTTTTTTGATGGTTTTAGGTGATCCCCTTGAAAAGGTAACTTGACCTTGAGGGGTCGTGACCCATAGGTTGAGAACTTCTTCCCCAGAGGCTAAATTCCACACTTCCCTACCTCCAGGCTTAAAAATATTTTTTTTTCCATGAGTGAGGAAATTGCTAATTACGGAACAGTTAAAAGACTGCATGGTGATTTATTCAGGTCAAGCAGGGCCAAAGGCCTGTGTAGGTCAGATCAGTAGTGCTTCCTCCCCCCAGGATGGATGAACAGCTTGGCCAAGACCTCAAGATATTGCAGACCCTTATTAAAGGCAGTGTGCAGATGGTTGCCCTGTCTTACCTGCCTATGATGCATTTGTCTGCAAGGCTGGGAACATCCCAGGACAGAAGCAGATGGCTGGGGTTTCCCAGGCTGCCTGTGCTGTGAGTAATGGTCTCCTATCAGCAGCTGATAGGTACTATTGAGGATGCTTCTGCTAAAGAGAGGCTAATACCATGGTGTGTGTGTGGTTCGTGTTTTATAACTTTATATGTGCGTAAAACATTCTTTGACCAAAGAATTGTTATTCTCCTATTATTCTTAATACTCTCCTTTCATCCCACCAAATTGCCTTTTCTCCCCAAGCCTCCCTCCTACTTTCATGGCCTTTTTTGGGTGACCTATTGCACTTAATTAGGAGTTGCCTGCATGAGCATGGATGTGGGGTTATCTGTTTTAGTGGCAGCAATAAACTAACATATAGTACTGAGGAATATGACCTCCCTCTCCGCAACTGTCTGTAGATCATCTGAGAGGGCTGGGGCCTTATAGACTCTTTCCCCTGTCCATGTTGTAATGCTGGTGAGCTCAGTATTGTGCACGAAGTACAAACATTTAGAGAACAGTTTGGTATTATGTCCATAGCTTCCTCCTCCAAAGGACTATGACCTTCCCGACTATGAGCTTTTGTGTAGGTTTACAATGTAAGATACATATGGAGCAGAACTCAAATCCAAGCAGAAAGTGGTTGGTTACTCCCATAGCCATCCTGCTACTGTTGTACCAATGGGTACATCTTGCCAGGCATATTGGTATTGTGATTCACAGTGCTCACAACTAGGGTTGACTATTATCACTGTTCTCTCCCAGCTCCCTGAATACACCCTGTACTTTGAAGTCTTTATAAAGATTTTCTTCTGTGTGGGCCTTCATCTCATTTCCTCCAAAAGGAACAGGTGGTACCAATCCCTCCAGATCTTTCAGTCCCTGGGGAAGAAAAACACTCAGTAGGTCCTCAATTTTTGCTGGAGCTTTACCATTCATGTGTCTGACTGGATTGGCACATCGGTCATCTGTCTTCTGCTATGGGGAGGGAACAGGTAGCATTCATCTCCTAGAGATCATCCACACCTCTTCTCTGCAGCCTGGTTATTGACCACTCTCTTATCTTTTCCCTGTTCCTGACTGTGGCCCCTCATCCCAGTTCTGGAGAACCAGCAATGCCATTTTAGGAACTGGTTGGTTGCCTGAAGCTGGCACTGGAACCCCAGGTTTGTTTCTTGGTGCATTGGTTCTGACAATTTCAAGGCTGTCTTTTAGGGTCCTATTCTTTTCACATTGAAGGGTAATCATGATCCTCTCCAAAAGCAACCTGAGATTTTAGCTTCTGGGCTATCTCTCCAGCCCCTTAAGTACATAGTTTTTAGAGCCTTACATATAAGTCTAGGGTACTGATGTGTTCTCAGTGTTCAATCCAAATTCTCATGTTGAAATTACTCCTCAAGGTAAATTAAAAACTGTGGTATTAGAGTTTAAGATATGGGGGGTTCTGTTCTTACTAAAGGGGTTTGTGCCTTTACCAGGCTGCAGGGAGGGTGTGGGCCTTCCCAATGTAGAGACAGCCAGAAGACATCATCTTTGAGGCAGAAAAAAGGTCTTTTCAAACTAAATCTATTATTACTTTGACCTTGGCCTTCCCTTTCTCCAGAGTTGTGAGACACACAATTCTGTTGCTTTATAATGACTCCATCCATGGCCCTGGACTCAACGACTCTGGTACCAAGACTGGTGAATGCCTTTGTGTTTTTGTGAATTGAGGCCAGGCTGTCTCTGATCATATTAAGTATAGAAGAGGAATTAAATGAGAGCTTCAAGTCTGATCTGGGCTAGAATCCTGATCCTGACTTTGTTTCTCAATGGTCTAAGGATTCTGAATATTTGAGTTCTGATCTCACTTCCTCCCTTGGGGAAATGCTTAAATTATGTCAGACTCCCTCAGCCCCTTATTTTTACTGTTTTCTCTTCTCCTTTTCCTTGTCTTTACCTCTCATGTTGCTGTCTGGGAGTAGGGGAATTCTGGGGCTGTAGACCAGCCTCCCATGGGTACAGCTAGGTTATAAATTTGGCAGCATCCAGGAGCTGGTCACATAGGGGAACATCCATAGCACTATTGAAGAAAGAGGAATTTTAAAAAACTCAAAGGGTCCCTACTAGCACTGTAGTGGGGAGAGAAGGTGGCTTGTAAGAGTCTCATTTCGTATTTGTTGTTGAACACTCCCATTTTATGCCGATAACCTTATGAACAGCTTAGCATCATTGTCCTGGACCTCTCCACCACATACACCTAAGCAGACTGCTTCCATGAGCCACTTCCATACCATTACACCTGTGTATCCTGATCAAGCTCTTCCTTCCTAGAGACAACGGGGCAAGAGAATGGCAATGGGGCTGGGGTGCTGGCTCTGCTGGTGAAGTGCTTAGCTTTCAAGCACAAGGACCTGAGTTTAACACCCCAGAACCCACAGAAAGGAGCCAGGTGTAGGATAATACACTTGTAATCTCAGCACAGGGAGGTAGAGTTAAGCCAGTCTCTAGGGCTCCCTAGTCAGCCAGTTTAAGCCTAATTAGTGAGCTTGACTTGAGGACTGTAAGAGATCCTTGTCCCAAAAACTAAGTGCAGAGGGGCTGGAGAGATGGCCTAGTAGTTAAGAGCACTTTCTGCTTTGCCAGAAGACTTGGAATTTATTTCCAGAACCCTCTTAGCAGCTCAGAATTGTATGTAAGTCAAGCTCCAGAGGACTAACGCCCTCTTCTGGCCTCTAGGAGGCACACACATGGTGCATAGACATACATACAGATAAAGCACCTATACAAATAAAATAAGATAAAATAAAATAATTAAAAAGAAAAAGGAGCAGAATGTCTGAGGAATGAGAGCAGAGATTAATCTGGTATCTACATGTATGCTTGTACACGTGCACATGCACACATACACACAACTAAGAATGATCGCTGGTATCCACATGCATATGTGCACAAGTATGTACACAGTCACACAAGGACACACACACACACACACACATATAAAATAATACAAGTGGCTTCTTCAAGGTCATGTGGTGGTTGGGATATACTCAGTATGAGCCTGCTCCCCATGCAGGGAGTGGGTATAAAGTCTCAACAAGTAAGTATTTCCTGTGAGGAAAGGGGAATTTGTTTCCTGGGAGGCTGGTTTTCTTTAGATTGTTTTGACTATTTACTCTACAAGAGTTCCCTTCTGGATCTTGTTTATGTAGCATCCTGCAGACTGACTATTTCTTACCGTCCTTTAACATTTTGTGAGAGAAATTACACACACACACACACACACACACACACACACACATACACACACACACACACACACACGCAGAGGGAGAGGGGGGCTTAGCTTTTCTGCCTCTTCCAGCGCCCCTCCCATGGGTGAGGTTTAAAAAATGATGAATTACCGTGGTCAGCCGCAGCAGCGGGCTGTGCTCAGGGAATGAGCCCTTGGCTCCTTGATCAGCCTGAATCTCTCCAGCAGGCTTGCCAGCCTGCTGCTTTGCAGACACTGTTGCTGTTGCTGTGACCACTGCTGCTGCATTCCCTCTATTACAACAGAGACATCACAAATCACATAGAGGACATGTCCAGTCCCTGGCCTGTCAGAGCAGAGAGGAGAGGTAGGTGTTATGGTCAGCTGGTTAAAATGATTCTGGTTCTCTGGGGTTGGATTCCCTCCCCTGGAACTGCTAGGTGTTGCAGTGTCTCTTACAGGACAAAGTCAAGTGGATCTTGTGGCGTGGATGTTTCCAGGGTGCTAGATACTCTGACTCATAGAGTGGTGCTATGCTGTCATTTATGCTTATCTACGAGCATTTGCAGAATGAGATGTTTATATTGTGTGCTCTGCAGATTCTAGAAAAAAAAGAACAAGTTCCCCACTTCTGGGTTTGCATTTTAGTGAGTTGCAATCCCTTGGGATAAACATCACCAAACAGCACATTACTCCAAATAGCAAATGTTTCAGATGCCTACAGTGGCCTTCAGGTATTGGCTGATCATGGTTGTAGGTCATGGACCAATGGCTCCTGACCTGGAAAATGAGAAAATCTTTTCAGGGTCTGAAGGTTAAAAAGTAACATTTGTTCATTGCCCACCTGGTGTGGGAAGCAGTCTTCCACTGTGAAGGAGATCTAATTATGGCCCCACTTTGTAGACCAGCCAGAGGCATAGAAAGCCCAAGGGCTCCCCAAGGCTGGTAAGTGGTAAGGCTAGTAGTGGTCCCCAGGTTCTTGTATAGCTTTTAATGGCACGGTAGTTCTAGTGAGTTTCAGGTGGAACTGGGGAGCAGACTGGGCCAAGGAAGACAGATTTATTCAGGGTGAACAACACTGTCAAAGGTCTGGACTTAGATGTTTCAAGTTAAAAGAAATGGGAACCTTCACAATGTAAGTCTCCCTGGTCTCTCTAGACTGCCCAGCTGTTCAAAGAAATGCTTCTGGCCTCTCTACCATTAAACAGACCACTAAGGAGGAACAGAAAGGGATTCTGCATCCCAAGGCTTTTATATCCATCTGCAATTTGTAGCTCAGGCAGCTGGGCTTTCTCAGCTACTACTTGAATGGTTCGGGTGAATTAATTGACCATCCTGAAACTTACTTTCTTGTAAATAAGAATTAATATTAGCCACATTTGAGAGTGTGGAAGGGAATAAATATGATAGTAGTATGTAGGTGGTCCCTTAAGTGGATTAAGTTCTCAGAAGAATTTAGCTTTGCTTTTTAATATATGAGTGCATGCAAGAGTGCATCTGTGTGCAGGTGCACATGTCTGCACATGTGGAGGTCAGAGGTCAGTTTCAGGGATTTTTCTTCAGGTACTATCTACTTTCTTTGTAAAACCAGCATCTCTCAGTGGCCTGGAATTTACCACAAAGGCCAGGCTGGCTGGCTCCAAAGCCACATAGATCCTTCTATCTCCACCTTTCCAATGCTGGGATTACAGGCTCACACTGCCATGCCTGGCTTCCTTATGTAGGTTTTAAGTATTGAACTCAGGTCCTTATGCATGCAGGGCAAGCACTCTACTGACATAGCTGTTTTCCTTACATATTTTGCTTAAATATGTAACCATAGTTCAGTGTTTCTATTTATTTAGTTATTACTGTGTACATCATATTTTGTTTATTAGACTTTCTAGAAAGCCAAGAAGGTGTCATGATAGCATGGAGATGGCTTCAAACTTGCTATCCCTCTGTCTCAGCCACTCTGGTTCTGGGAAAATAGGTGTTTACCACTACACTCATCTTGGATTTCATTTTTGAAATATATTAGATATAAAATACCAGGTTGTTCTAACATCTTTGTCATTGTCCTGGTCCCACAGGAATGGGTCTTCCATCAACCTTCCACTTAAGGCGTGGATCATCTTGTCACATTCATGTCTCACTATTGTTTTCAGATCATTCTCTCCCCTCCCTCTCTCTGCACTAGCACACACACCACAGTCCTCATGTGAAGGTCAGAGGAAAGCTTTAAATGTTGCTCTTCACCTTATTTGGAGACAGGTTCTCTGTTTTTCTGCTGTGTCCACCAGTCTATCTTCCAGGGATTCTCATGTCTCTGCCTCTCATCTCACTGTAAGAATGTTAGGATGCTAGATGCATGCCATCATGCTTGGATTTACATGGACTCTGAGGAATCTGGACTAGAATCTTTTCCTTCCTTCCTTCCTTCCTTCCTTCCTTCCTTCCTTCTTTCCTTCCTTCCTTCCTTCCCAAGAGATAGTTTTTCTGTGTAGCCCTGACTTAGCCTTCCCTCCTTATTTGTCCATTCCTCCTTCATTCCCTCCTTCTCTCTCTCCCTTCCTCCCCCTCTTCCCCTCCTTTCCTTCCTTTCTTCTTTTCCGAGGAAATGTTTCTCCATATTGCCTTGGTTTACCCTTCCTTTCTCTTCCCTCCCTTTCTTCTGTTCTTTCTTCTTTCCTTCTTTCTTGTTGTGACAGGGCTCCTCTGTATTCCTGAACTTGCTTTGTAAGACAAGACTGGCCTCAAATGCAGAGATCTGCCTGCCTCTGCCACCTAAGTGCTGGATTAAAGGTGTATGCCACCAACACACCTGGCTGGACTTAGGTTTTCATACCTGCATGGCTTTGTCTACTGAGCCATCCCCCCCAGACCAACTGTATAATTTTCTATTCTTTCTAAAAACATCGGCTCTTTATCTCCACCCTCATGTCTTCATCCTTCAATGTTTCAAAATAGCACTAGAACCCTTCAATATGGACACGTGTGGAGGTTCCCAAATTTAGTTGCTATAACAGTTTGGAGCTGGACTGACAGCATGAAAATCAATGGAGATCTTTATAAAAATATAGATTCCAGAGTTCCACTCCTGTGAATTCTGATTTAAGAAGTCTGCAGAAAAATATCAGGAAGCTTTTCATTTTTAAATCGAGTTACTAAGCATAGCCAGTTCAAGGAGACAGTGTCTTTCAAGCATTTGTCACTTAATGGGGCAAGAGATGAAGTCCACACCGCTGTCTGTCCTTTCAGGGTGGGATGGCAGCCTTGGAAGAGCAGGGGCGAGAGAAGCAGAAATGAGCGGGGATGTTCATGGAGTTGAGCTCTCTCCTCACTGTGTGTGTGTGTGTGTGTGTGTGTGTGTGTGTGTGTGTGTGTGTGTGTGATATAGAGGTTAGATGGCTCAGGTGGTCCTGGGCTGATTCTATCAGACTCTGAGAGAATTCTTTCAAAGTTTTATTTCTTTTTGAGAAAAACATGGGGCTGGGAGTAGACCTCAGATTTAAGACTGTAGAGTAGATTTAGGCTATGTTTGTAATCTTGGTATTTAAATGAATCACTTTGGGCGTTCTCAGGTGGAAATAGGGTGGCATGTTGGTTCACTAACATCCCTGCTTGTGTCTCTAACCAAATGTGGAAACTCCTGCCTCCTACATCTACACACAACCATAGGGGTGTAGGGATAGTGTGCATGCAGAGGTCAGGTTCTCTCCTTCCAACACATGGATCCTGGGAATTGAACCCAGGTTGTCAGAGTTGGCAGCAGGCATCTTTACCTCCTGAGCAGATCACTGGCTCCTTGTAGAACCATTTTGAAAACCACTGGACTTGGTGGTGATAGAGAGTCTCTGGACTCTAACATTCAGTGGTTCTGAGTTTGAATCTTTTCATTCAGACACAGATCAACACCCTGGGAGCCCCTTTCAAAAATCAAAGACTGAGAATTTGGTCAGGCATTTAATCTTCCACTCCCAGAAGTGTGTTTGCTGGTCATGGTTGGTAGGGTGAGGTGGTTCTTTCTGAATTCCACATAGAAAATTCTAAAAAAAAAAATTGCATAAATTGGAAACATACCAACTCTTTTCTTGTGGCCATTCCCTAAGGAAAATAGCATATCAGTTACTTAGAAGTATTGTATTGCATTAGGTACTACAAGTTATCTAGACCCTATTCAAGCACATGTAGAGGTACGCATGGCTAGGTGAATGCTATAACATTTTATTTTATGGGGAGTAGAGAGAGTGACTGGGAGGCACAAGAGGGGGAAGGGAGTTTGAACAAGGGGATACATGGATAAAAAATGAGACTTTATTCAAAAATAAATAAATAAATATAAAATAAAAAATATAGTTAAAACAGAAAAACATACTTAAAAATGTTTTCTTAAGTGTTTTGCTTGGTTGCCTGTTTTTTTTAGCCTAAATTAAAATTGCATACAATTATAAACATGTATTTTTATCTGTATGACTGTTTGTCATTATGTATTTACGTGCATACTGTGTGTGTAGAATCTGAGGTCAAAAGAAGGCATTGGAATCCTTGGAGCTGGGGTTACAGATAATTGTAAGCTGCCTGCCGTGTGGGTGCTAGCATAGTACATGAGTCCTCTGAAGGGCAGCCAGTGGTCTTAGCTGCTGCTCGGTCTCCCCAGCCTTTTTTTTATAGTTTTGTTATTATGTATTTATGGCATATAAGAGTTTTATTACTGTAGATAATGTTCTTTGATGATATTGTCCTCATTACCTCATTCTTTCATCACCTCTGATCATCTCCCTCACTCCTACTCTCTCCCCTTTTTGCTTTTCCATCACTATTTTTCTGGATCTGCACGGGTTACACAAGTGTACCACTGTGCCAAGCATTTCCTGTGCTCATGATGTGTGCATTTATCTTCTCTTTGCTGTCCAGCGTTCATTCAAGTATCTTCTGCCATGCTGGCTTAGTGGGTACAATTCATTTGGTCCATACTCAACCTCAAAGGTCTTTATTTGTTGTGAAGGGTAACTGCCTGAATATAGTAATTTAGTTTGGTGATGGTTTTAATTTAGGTCCTGAAATATTTTACTGCCAATTTCTCTGTTCTCCAGTGTTTCTGTTGTCCCACGTTTGCTTTTGTAAGTTCTCTGCCCTGCTCCCTGGCAGTCATTGTCATTCTTTCTTTGTCCAACACTCGTAGCATTTTAAGTAGGATTTGGCCAGTGTTTACTTTTCTAGTGAGTCTGTTTGTAGTTTTAAATGTTTTGTGTCTCGATGTCTTTTATTTTCTCCCCCAATTTGGGATAAATTTCTGCTGTTATTCTACTGGATGTATTTATGGATCCATAACCCATATTTTGGTCATACAAATGTGTCATATTCTCTTCTTCAGGTTTTATTTTTTAAGGTTTTATTTTTACATTTAATTATATGCATATGTTCGTGTCTATGCATGTGAGTGCAGTTGCCTGTGGAGGTTAGAAAAGGGTGTTGGCTCCCCTGAAGTTGGAGTTATAGGCATTGTGAATCACATGGCATGGGTGCTAGGATCCACACATAGATGTTTTCTTGATGAGGCCTTGCTGAATTTTTTTATGTGACTTATTGAACTTTCATTTCTGAGATTTCTGTCAGGCTCATTGTCAGGATCTTGGTTTCTTCATCGATCTCATTCAAATCCTGTCTTGTCTTCTATAATTTGTTCAATTGTTTTTCCTTGGAACGGAATTGATTTTTTTTTTATCCATTCTTGTGAATTCCTCATTTTGAATTGCATCTACTTTAATAATTTGTTGCCAGAGAATGATGAATGTTTTGTTCAGTCATACTACCTTTTTTTTCTTATCTCCTTTGTTTCTGTGTTGAGATTGGTGCTTCTGTGGGGGCAGGTGTCTTTTATGCTTTGTGTGAGAGCCTTTTTGGAGACCAGTGTTCTGTTGATAAAGTTCTCTGGGCTGCACACTGCTTTGAAGCAGTGATTGTCTTTCCAAATAGATTTTGGTTGTATAGTTACCCTGTTATCTATCATTCTGTTTTGACAGTGTGTACTGCCAGGAGTTGGACAGTCCTGGATTTTGTGTTAATCTTACACAGGCACACCACTTCTTGCAGACAGGGCAGCTGTGATATAGCCACTGATATTTCTAAATTACACCATTTCTGTTGCTTCTCTAATTACTGACAAAGAATGTATAATCATGTAGGTATATATTACACTTTTAATAAAACCTGAATATTTGGGAGAGAGCACCCAGTCAAATTGTAGGCAGGCAGCTCAAGAAATTCTTAAACCTTAAATACAAAGCTAAACAGTTGAGTCAGTCACACACACCTTTAATCCCAACACAGGGAAAGCTGGGAGTGGTGACCTTCACCTTTGATACCACAACTCCAGAGACAAAACTTCTTCTGTTTCTGTGAGTTCAAAGTCTTTAATCCTAACCTAGATGAGATAGGGTATATGAGGGCTCGTAGAAACCCAGAGAGAACAGAAGGACTGGGAGCGAGTCTGAGGAAGTTTCAAGACAGCTGGGTGAGAATTGACTGTAGTGCTTCCTCTCTCTGATATTTCAGCCTTCCCCCATATTTGGCGCTAAGTCTCATTTGAGATACTACAGAATCATCATGGAAACTGCTTTGTGGCTGCTTATTGGAGGTACAGGGGCCACAGAGTTTGTCCTCTCCCTGTGGTAGCAGCAAGGGTAGAAGCCCAGGAGTGTATTTTTAGGCCCCTTCTAGCCATGACTAATTGGATCCTGTTTGTCAGCTGGACATTTTGCCTTCTCTGTTCTTTGAAATAAAACTTTACTGCAGTTTGAACAGGAGTGAGATGTATGCTGAGCAAGGTGGGCTGACTGTAAGCCAGGCTAAGTGCAGCTCAACAACAGAACATCTACACCAAACACTCCAGTTCTCTGTTCTTTGTCAGTAACAGGGCCAAATATTAAGACAGGCACAGAAATTAAGTAAAAAGTAAATATTAACCTGTGATGTACACAAACTTAACAACACCTGTACAAAATTGGTCAGAAAAATTAACATAAACCAAAACATTTTTAAAGATTAAAAAAATAGTGACAGAGAAGAATAATAGTAAATAATTCAAATATTAAATAGTAAAATGCAAAGACAAACTATGGTAAGTAGAGAGAGAATAAATAATGAAAAAGAAAGGAAGAATGGATAAGAAAAAGAAAAAAGATTCTAAGAAAACAAGAAAATATATCTATATGAACCATTTAGCAAATGGAAAGGAAAGTCTTAAAAAGAAAAAAAGAAGGGGGTGGAGAGATGGCCCAGTGTTAAGAGTACTTGCTGCTTTTGCAGAGGACTATAGTTCAGTTCTCAACACCCATGCCAGACAGCTCACAGCCATCTGTAACTGCAGCTACAGAGAGCTGACACCCTCTTTTGCCCTCAGCAAGCACATACTAATGTGCAGGTGCAAACACAGAATTAAAAAGTAAAAGGTAAACCTGAAAAGAAAAAAAGAAAGCATTGTCTCCATTGGGGCATGTACACCTCTTGACTCCTTCCTAGTTTCCCTTCTTTCTGATTTGGGGGTATAAGCAAAGGTGATAGTCATACCTTCCTTTTGTGTTTGCTATGTATCTGTGGGTCAGCGGAAGTGCTCTGGGGCCAGGGGTGGTTGGAAAAGCTTCATTTCTCTGCTCATACACAATCAAAATTTGTTTGACTGGAGTTGATTCAGGCAGATAAGCTTCATGAACTCAGGATTCTCTGGCATGAGCTCAACCCTATTTGAGAAACCTGGAGTCCTGATTATGCTCATGGAGAGACCAGGGGTGCATGCTGTCCTGGGTAGAGGGGACACAAGCTTTATGCTGCCCAAGACTGTGGCTCTGTTAGGCCAGGTTCCTACTTGCACGTGTGCCACATTCTTTTTTTTTTTTTTTTTTTTTTTTTTTTTTTTTTTTTTTTTTTTTTTTTTTTTTTTTTTTTTTTTTTT
>PVIH01008108.1:0-94218 GCA_004025045.1 Sigmodon hispidus
CTCCCTCCCTCCCTCTCTCTCTCTCTCTCTCTCTCTCTCTCTCTCTCATATGTATATGTATACCCATGACTATGGAGAGCATAGGACTAATCTAGGAGTCCCCCTCAACAGTGCCATTCACCTCCATTGAGTCAGGCTCTCTCATTGGCCTGTTAATCACTAAATAAGCCTAGCATGATGATCTGTGAGCCACAGGGGTTCTACTATCCCTACCTTTTATGTCCTAAAATTCCATGTGTTGTACATCTTCACACTTAGTGATTTTATGAATTTGTTTTGGGATATAACTCAGGTGTTTGACCTTTCCTAGCAATTGCTTCTCCAGCAGTGCTCTCCTTCAATCTCAGACACTCTTAAAACGTTTGGAAAGTGGATCTGCCAGGAGTGGATGCTGAACTAAGCTATATTGGGACCTTGGAACTTCTTGCCCTTGCTGGGGAGGAGATAAAGAGATGTGGAGAAGAGAGAGTGACTGGGAGGGGCGGGAGGGGGAAGGGAGCTTTTTGAACAAGGATATACATGGATAAAAAAATATGACTTTATTCATTAAAAAAAGGTCTACATAATATGCAAATCTTATAATAGTGAGAGAAAAATGAGTACACACACAAATACCCTTTGAAGTAACTACCAAAGTCATTCATCAAAAGAGATACCATTAACCAGAATAAATCTTAATTAATTTTATTTATTAAAATATTGTTATTGGTTAAGTAAAACTTAATTTAAAAATGAAAGTTATTTCAGCAAACATTTAAAATATTTATATCAAACAGCACTCAGTAAAATCAACTCATTTTACAGATGTGCAGTTTCACAATAAATAAAATTACAGCTGGATCTGACTTACTTTATATTTTAATTCTTTTAACTTTTAATGATTCTTTGTGGATTTCACATCATGCATCCTGATTCTACTCATTTCCCATCTTCCTCGACCTTGCAATCTCCCCCACAAACCACAACAAATTTGAAAAGGAAAACCAAAACCCAAGACAAACCAGAGAGAGAGAAAGAGAGAGACATGGAGAGAGAGAGATAATCTCATCATGGAAGGTGTAGTTTATAGTCACACACTTAACCCTTTGGTTCATTTATCTTTCCTTCTGTTTATTGCTATAAGCCACTGGTCTGAATCCAGTTCTCAGATTTCTGCTACACTATTGATAATGGGCTCTCACTGTGGCTACTCTTGGATAGCCTGTTTTTGTCCTGTTCTGTGGAGATCCTGCAATTTTGAATTTGTAGATGTATCCCAGATATGGCCCTTGGCAGCAGTTTGGGACTGGACATCACCATGGCCCTGGTGGCAGCATAGGTCATGCAGATCAATATAGCCATGGAAGCAGAATAGCTCTTAGACCTCAACATAGTCACAGGTGGCTGACAAGACCTTGGTCATGCACATCGCCCCCAATAGTAACAGAAGCCACAAACATCAATTCAGACCCAGGCTGCTATAGGATCACAGACCCAGACTGGCCCTCAGAGGCAGCCATATCCTGGAAAACAAAGGGCCTCTGGTAACAGCACAGACCACTCAGATCGGTATGCCCTTGTGACAGCATGACCCTCAGATACCCTCATGGCCACAGGTTAGAGCTTAAACCCTAGACCTCTGTGTGGACTTTGGTGGCATCATGGATCACAGACATCATTACAGACTCTGATTATAGTAGTACCACAGACATAGACATGGTTTTAGATGGCATCTTAGGCTCAGATGTCACTGTCATACTCAGTAACAGCACAGGCCACTTGAATTGGCATGGCCCCCAAACAACGTGGCCCTCAGACATCTACATGGCCCCAGGTGGGAGCCCAGAGCCTGGCATTAGCATGGTCTTTGATGGTATGAGGAGATATAGAAATCAAAACTTCAAAATTTAATAAAACATTGTAATCAAAGGGCCAATTATAAGGACACAGATATCCTAAGGGTGATAGTTTCCATCCTGGCTGTCTATCATCACTTGCTGGAAATACCATATGGTACTTTGTGAGTAAAACAATGACTTTTCTTTCAGAGACTCCATAGTTTCAAATACTTACAAAGTGATAATTATAATAATAATAAATATGACTTAGACATTTGCTCACCATCATCAGTCTTAATGCATTTATAAGATTAGGTTGTGGTAACAAATTATAAATATGATGTCTGATACTAAAAGGTATCCATTCTCTTAGAATTTCCTCTAACATTTACTAATCTCAGTTTTCCAGTAAGAAGATCTTACCCTTGGAACTAGAGAAATAGCTCAGTGGTGAAGAGCACTTGCTACTCTTACATTGGACCTGTATTCAGTTTCTAGCACCCACATCCAGTAATTTACGACACCTTTAACTCCAGCTTCAGGAAACCCAATACCACTTCTGGTCTCTGGAGCAATCAGCATGCATGTGGTACACCTACATGCGAACAGGTACACACACTCTTAAGTTAATAATAAATTATCCAGGCAATTGTTATCTTCAAGAAAAAGAAATAGCATAACTACTAAAACCCATGTTGGCCCGGAATCTTGTTAGAAGTATTTTGGGGATCATTTAAATGTGATTTTTGTGGGACATCTGCCAATATAAAATGATTGAATTATAAGGCATATATTCAGTTCTCATAGAGACTGCCAAATGGCGTCTAAGTGACGGTAGTATTTCACACCTCCTTAGTACTGTGTGTACTCCCACACCCTCACTTATGTTTGCATTTTTCATCTTTCATATTTTAACTCTACCAGAATTAAGATAATATTATATTTTTTAGTTTACATTTCAGTGAAGATTTCTTATGTGGAGTAACTTTTCTTATACTTGCTGGAATTTGATACCATTTTTTTGTGAAATGTCTCTTCAAGTTCATTATACATTTAAAAAATTGTGCTGGCTGTATGACTCCTCTGGATTTGAGCTGTTTTCATATGTCATCCTTCCCCCTTTCATGATTCCATGTGATTTTGATGCTTTATTCCTTCTTCTAGTGAGGTTTCTAAGGAACAGGAGCTTCTAATTTAATACATCTTCATTTATCAATGTTTAGTCTTAATTACAATATCATGTCTTGATTAATAGATGTTTATTTGTTTCAAGATTATGAAGTCAGTCTCCATGTTCTAGTCTACATATTAGTTGCTTTACCTTTCAGATTGTAGCATCCCGCTGCTACTTGGGGTCTGTGACTCAGGCTTGAGCCTGAGAACTGAAAGACACAGATGCATGGGTCATTCTTCCGAGGAGAATGCCATTTATTGAAGGTCAATCTCAGACTTATATAGCTGGTGCTCAGGGGTGTAGGACTGTGGAACTTCCCCAGGCAGCTGGAAAATTACTGACCAGGTTAACAGCTGAAACTTCTACATCTAACCCCCACAGGCAAGAGGGCAGAAACATACAGGATATGTGAGGGAGCATGGAAAGCAGCTAGTAATCCACAGGTTGTGTCCTTCAAGGCTCAGAGTGCAGGTGAAGGTCAGAGTAGGGGCCTACATCATATATGTACTTTAACTATGACTTTTTTTAATTTAGTGTGAGGTAGGGATTGGATAAAGTCATTTTTCTATATTGCTATGTAATTTTTCGAATACAACTAATGTAAAAGATTATGCTTTCTGTTACAGAGATTTAGTAGCATCATTTGTAAAATTTAGGAAATCATGAAGATTCCAAATTGGCTCTTATGAGGTATTGTTTTTTTGTTATTGATTCTTTATTGTCTTATTCATTATATAGCTTATTATCTAGTATCACAGTTAGGGTTACTATTGACCTAAGCTCCTTGTGGAGGAATGGGATTATTTCACCCACAGTTCCATATAATAGTTCATAAAGAAGGGCAGTAAAGTCAAGAACTCAGTGTAGGACAGAAACCTGAAAGTAGAAGCTGATACAGAGGCCATGGTAGGTTGCTGCTTATTGGCTTGGTCAGCATGCTATGATAAAATCCATGGTCAGTAACCCAGGGTTGGCACCACCTACAATGTGATGGGCCCACCAATATCAATCACTAATTTTTTTAAAAAAAAGAATAATTTAAGAAAATCTACTGGAGTCATTTTCATATTTGAGTTTTCTTTCTTTCTGATACTTCAAGCTTGTATAAAGTTAATACAAAATCATCCAGCACTCCTGGTGTTCTTAATGTCCCCCATTGATGTAATCTTTCTGCTATAAAACATATAAAAGATATAGAAATTTAAAACTTTATAAATCTAAGTGTGTCATCATAAAGATCATTGAACAGGTCATCCCAGTCTGGCAATACTGACAAAACGTTCACAATTGCTGCATTTGTAAGAATCTCAAATTCAGTTTTAAAGTTGCAGTAATTAGGGTAAGTAAACTGCTGAAATCAGCTGCATTGATATTAGCCAGCAGAGGCACCAGCCTATTTAGGACCTTTCCTAAGGCGGCCATGCCATATCACTACTTTCACAAGGCGAAAACTCTAAACCCTCTCTAATCATCACCATCCCATTGGTATCAAGCTTCCAAGACCCTACTCTTAGGGGCCAGACTTATGCATAGCACAACAGTTCATCAGTGACTCACCAAAACTCAAAGAAACAATATGACTAATTAAGAATTCAATGAAGTTTCATGACATAAAATCAGCATGTAACTGTCCGTTTTGTTTCTAGGCAACTTAACCGCTCAGCCAGTTCTCTAGCCCCGGGATCAGGTGTTGATTCAGTTACGTTGATTTGGTACATAAAGCAATAGTAAAAGCTTTAAGATCTTAGATCTTGGTAGAGCTAGAATAATATGTTTTAGTAAGAAAATAAAATTTTAAAAAAAATGGCAAGATTTTAAAAAAAAACTTTAAATACTAGTAGTCAGAATAAAACCCAATCTACCATAGAACAATATGATATCATCACATACTTCCAACAGTGTCCAGTATTAAATGGCAAAAAACTAATAACAGCTATCTTTGTGGAAAAGGTCTGGGCAAAAATTTGAGGTGGGAGAGTTGACTCTTATCTCTCAGGTTGACCATGGAATTGGCATAGTCCTATTGGGAAATATATTCAAGAGTCTTTCAAAATGTGGACCTCACAAGCCCACTTTTCAGTGTTTATCCCTCCCTCACAGCAAACAAAAAATCCCTGAAATTCTCAGCAAAACATTTGTAATAGCATTGCTTTTGCAGAATGAGTCACAATTGCTAAAATATAAAAGCGACATGAAAACCATAGGGAGGATTGTTGATTTCTCTATCTCTCTGTATGTGTCTCCACTTCTTTGTCCCTGTCCCTGTCTCTCACTATATCTTTCTCTTACTCTAACTTACAAAGCAAAGGCAGTTTAGTGATGTCAAAATGTAAAGAGAATCTGCTAGTAAGAAGTCATTAGGGAAGAGTGAACTCAACACCCCCTCGTTTACATTAATCTACAATAGCTTTCCATTTAATCAAGTCAGTGGTTTGCAGAAAATGCATGGTATTGTAGAGAACACGGTGATATAGTTAAGACACTTCAACTTTCCTGTTATTTTAATGAAAATAGTCTGACCTTGACAGTAATGTTGAACAGAAAGAATAGCTGCCTTGGATTCTGAAAAAGAATAATGCAATAAAATCACAGTTACTTACATAATTTATATTTCTTTCAGATAAACACCACAAATTGAAAAGTACATTTTTATTTTTTAATTTAAATATTTAAATTCATTAAAAACACATTTTTTAAAGAAAATATACAAGTTTATCTAGCCAAGATAGTCCCTAATTAAGATACCAATTACTACAGTTTTAAATTGTGGTGGCTTTTATTTTTTAATGCTTTCTATGAAAGCTGAAGGACTTATTTGAGTCTTTTATTTAACACTATTGCTTTTTTATACTCCAAAGAAATTTAAAGTGCAATCAAGTTCCTCATTCAATTCAAGCTATTGTAGGGACCACAGAAGCTCAATTAAAACCTCAGCTTTCCATTAATCAGTTGTCTGGTAATTACCACACCTTGTCTATTGTACCCCACTCACTCCTGTAACTTTCTCTCAATAGACTCAAGTACTTGGAAGTGGCCCTTCTGACAGAATGAGCCTTGATGTGCTTTGTAGAAAGCGGTGTGTTGAAGTGTGGCTGTTCAAGACTAATGCTTTGAAGGAATGACCTGGCTAATTAATGATGAATTCCAGGAGAAATCCTGTTCCTGGTGAAGTGCTTGTGACATCCACATTAATACTAAATGAGCCCATCAGAATTAATGTCCTTACAATAAATACCAAAGGAGTTGAGATGATGAGGTTATTACTGTAAAGTGTTATTCACAAAGACAAAGGGACTGAGGCTTAAAAGACAATCACAATGATTTGTTTCTGAGGTTGGACCTGGTAGGACCCCTATTTATTAAATATAATGAAGGCATGACAAATACTCTGAACAGTTTATATATATCTCTGTTCAGTTACAGATGTGAACATGGATGAAAATTGAAATGTATAAATTCCATGAAAATACATAATAGTGTGCTTCTACTAGCAACTTTTACCCATTTATTTATGTATCTATCTATATGTTTACCTTTTTACTGGGTGCAGTATCTCACCAGGCTGAACTTGAAATCAGAGAGATCTTCTTGCCTCTACCTCTGAAGTCCTGGGATTAAAGATCTACCATGTCTCACTATGCCTTGCTTCATATGCTAACCACTTTGACTTAGGGTTCTCAGACAAGGACATTTTTTTCCTTTTTAAAAAGATGCATTTTTAAATACTTATGTATGCATGTGTATGCCTTTGTGCTGGCTATGTTCATATAAGAACAGTGCCCCAGAAGGGCAGAAGTAAATGTCAGATCCCCTGGAGCTGGAGTTACAGGCAGTTATGAACCGCATCACATAAGTTTAAGGAACTGAAGCCTTCTGCTTCAGTTAAATAATATTTAACTGAATAAATAAAATTAAATAAATTTTATTATCATGTTTTAACCAAAGTTTTGAACAAATTATATCATATTTATGTCAAGCCTTATACTCTTAATATATAAAACTATTGAGAAGCTTTCAAAATTTTTCAGGATTTTTGGAGTCCTTGACTATTTATTTCAACACAAATCATGATCTGTGTTCCTGTTTGTGTTGTAATATATTATCCCAGTGAACTTTGTTAAGCAATATCTGATGAGATCACCCAATACTTTAACCTTTAATCATCCTCACGTATATAAGTCAAATGCTAACACTTAATGTAGTCATAATACTTTATTATGAGCTAAGCTAAAAGCTACATTCTGTACAATCAAATTCTAGCACTCACAGCTTTACATACATGCTTTTTATATTACGCTTTCTATTGGCATCTAAGCCTTGCTGGCTTTTAAATTCTTAAGGCAGTACTTTCTATCAGTATTAAGGTCTTCTTGGAATTAAATATTTTATGGCAGAACTATGTTTGCATATTCTAGCTGCAACTGGTGGTGCTGTTTGGAAGATTGTAGTGTTTGAATGAGAACAGCCCCATTGGCTTATATATATATGGATGTTTGATTCCCACTTAGTAGCTAGGGAGGGTTAGGAGGTGTGACATAGTTGGAGTAGGTATGGCCTTCATGGACTTATATCACTGAGGATAGGTTTTAAGGTTTTCAAAAATCCATGCTAGATTCTGTCTCTGCTATGTCTTTGTATCTCTGTCTGTCTTTCTGCCTCTCTCTGTCTTCCTCCTATTTTTTGAACAGTATGCAATTTCCAGCTACTACCCCAGCACTATGCTGTCCTGTCACCCTGTTCCCTACCATGAGGGTCTTAAACTCACCGTCAAAAACTGTTAGCAAGCATGAATTAACTGCTTTCATTCATAACCTGCCTAGGTCAAGACATCTATTTCCAGCAATAGAACACTAAGAAAGAGGTTCAGACAACTTAGGTGCTCTTCTCTCCTGGAGAAAGTTGCTCACCGGGCAGGTTTAGGACTTGTAGTCTGGCCTGAGTTCCAGCCTGAGCTTCAGATTTCTGGTCTTCCCAGCCACAGCTGTGACCTATTCCATGACAGTGCCTGTCCTTTTCCCCTTAAATTATTAGCCATGTAAATTCTTACTTGTTTCTACCAAGAATTATTTGGCAGTAATGAGGAAGGTAACCACTATAATAAATAACCTGAGTCAGAATCACATACACCACAGCTCTACAGTGCAAACATTCACAATAATATTCACAACATAACGCTGCTTTTAGTACAAGTATTTAGAATATAACAAATATTTGATTAAGAATATGTATTAATTGGATTAACAGGGCCAATCCCTACAATTTGTTAGGGGAGATTCACTCCTGTCGAATGTTATTATTTTGGTGATGGAGAGTTTAATATGATGAGCTTTGGTTAAAATATGTAGCAATGCTTACTAACATACTCTATAGCAAATGTCCAGTAGTTCACTATCATACAATTATTGCCTCATTACAAGCTCACTAAGGTTTCAAAATTAGAGATTATTTAATAGTTTTGATTATGCCAATTTTTTATGATGGTTCAAATTTGATTCAAATTTAAACCAGTAATTTGATACCTCTTTTCTAATTAAAATAGATGCTTTTAACTGTAAAATATTTCTAAATTAAACTTAATTTTAAGAATTAAAGTGGGTTTGTATCTTTCAGTTACATAGGTTGAAGCTTAACCAATAGGATATCTGTCAAAACATGACAAAGAAATGCTTTGCTCCTAAACTGAAGATATTTCTCAATAGATTTTTCTTCTTATTTCTAACCTTAACAACCTCTTGAACACATTATCAATTATTAACTATCATTTATCTAAATCACAAATGTAGTCCACATATTTTTGAAAAGTCCTTGAAGTGATGAGTTAATAGAAAACCTATTAAGATATTTTTATCATCACAGTAAATCCCATTGATTAAAAGGCAGATTAAATTATTTAGTTTTCATTTTTTATTATGTATATGTATTAATTTTTATTTTTAAAATTTAAAAATTGTTTTTTGAGAATGTTACAGATGAGCACTGTAGTTACATAATTTCTACCTATATCAACTCTCTCCTCTTCTGTGCCTAATCCCCATTCTTTATTATATTTTTGTCTTCATTTTCACTGACACACTCCTGCCTGCTCACAACTGGACAGCCACCACTCACTACCTGAGGATTCCCCTATGCCTAGTCTTACTCCAAATACACTGTCAAGCTGAGTTTCTGAAATGTGGTGTTTTCATGCCTCTGCTGACCACATTGTGTTAGTACCTCCCAAACTGAAATTCACTGTTAGTTTTCTGGAACAGTCTCATGTGACTGTTCTAGGTTCTTGTCCTGAAAGGTCCAGTGAGTACAACGTATACACTCATTATTCTTTCCATTTTGAGGCAGCATCATCTGCTTTCCTTTCAGACATTTATTGCTAAGTACATCAGACTGCAATTTCCCACTCTTCCTTTCCCTTGATGCTGTCAATGGATATACTTAAGAGAACACAGCAATAGATGAGAAAAGTTATGCTTGTTTGTCAAAGGTGGACATATTAAGAAGTAGAATGAGGAACATAGCTTCTAACAAGAGATCCTGTTGAATAAGAAAGAGTTTAGCAGCTTGTATAACTCTAATAGTATATAAAGTTCTGTAAATATAATATGCAATTGAGAAACTCTATACATTTAGAGTTTTGTATTATATGTATTATAAATATAAATATATAAACAAATATATATTAAGCAACCTAAAAAGCATGCTATTAGAAGCAAAACAACAACAAAAGCATGAAAACTTTAGTTCTTAAATTGATGATAGTGATAAAATCAATAATATTATCACTAGTACCCTCAAAATGAAGAAATATATAAGCAAAAGAGAAGAGGCAAAAGAAAATAATAGAAAGATGGAATTTTAATATCCAAAATTAATTATGTGTTGATGTAAATTGTCCAGATATCCCCTGGGGTAAAAACACAAACCTGGTAGACCACCTTGCATAATTCCAGAAATCCACTACTTACATCACTCATGCTGTAATTGTCAAGATGAGTTTGTAGAGCATAAGGAAGACTCAGTGGGAGAAGAGCCTTGGCAGGCAGAGCAAAGACCTGCTTGGTGGATGAATGGATTCTAGAGCCTCTCATATACAGTATTACTTTTCTCTTGTATTCTTATCTCCCTCTGTAACTGATCAACTCATACTTTCCCTAATGGCATTTATGTCTTAAAATCTAGAATATAAATCTGTGTTAAATGCCACTCTACTCTACAAAATAGAATTTGTTGGACTGAAAGAGAATTTTGAGGTGTAGAGTTTACCTTATATATTTGTTTGTGGCTGATGTCATAACTAGAGCTCTTATGAGAGTGAAGGAGAAGAATCAGTTAACAGCAGATAACATGATAGAAAGAAGAGGTCTGAGTGATAAAGAATGTGGCCATGAGCCCAGGAATACAAATAGCCTCTAGACACTGAGCAAAGCAAATAGATGCTCCTGTGGGAGCCCATGGAAGTAAATAACTCTGCTGACACACTGGCTCATAGCCAACAACTCTACCTTTGCTTTTGACTTCTTGAAATACACAATGAGTGTTTGCTATTTTTAGTCCCTCAGTCCATAGTGGGAATCTTTTACAACAGCAATAAAAAATGAATATACTACTTTTCGAATGTTGATAACCCTTCAGTATAGACAGTAAGGGTTCAGAAATAAATATGGTCAGCACATACTTGCCATAAGGCTACAACTTGGCTCTGAGAATTGTATACCAAATTTGTTTGAAAATTAAAGAAGTCCTCAATCAGTACAGCAAAAGGCATACACATAGATGATTGAGTTGATATAAAAGGGAATATATATGTGTGTGTGTATATATATATATTAATGACACAGAAAGGCTTAATAAATTAATATTATCTCTGATTGTAGAATAAAACATCTATTTTGAGTACTTCTTAAATCATTATCAACTACTTGGATATAAGGATATTAATTTCATTCTTCTGTCTTTGAGATAGTAGATTGTGTTAACTGATCACAGATTCATGGATCAGACTTTTGTTTTTTTGTTTGTTTGTTTGCTTTCTAAATTCTATCACATAATGGTTTATTCCTACTGTTTCCTATTGTTTCCTAATGTTAAAGGTAGGTACTCAGAATTCTGAAGGTGTACCAACCCATTTGCTTTTACTGAGGTTTGAATTTAGAGGAGTACTTTTATATGCAGCTATGTTTACCTCAATTACTGCTGTGACAAAACGCTTGAGAGATGAGAGGTTCATTCCGGACAATGGTTTCCAAGCAATTTCAGCAGGGAATACAGGGTTAAGTACGGTAATATGTTATATATTTAATAAAACCACTCTGAAATATCACAGAAGAGATCTACTCACAGTCAATTCAGGAGAATCAGAGGGAGTGGGGTGTGGGGGGAGGGAGAGATTGGGAGTGGTGACCTACACCTTTAATCCCAGCTGTTCTGAGTTTGAGACCAGCTTGGTTTACAGAGGGAGTTCCAGGCTCCCAGGCAGGCAGTGGTGGTGCCATGCCTTTGAATTCCCTAACTCCAGAGACAGAGATCTTTCAGCATTTCTATGATTTCAAGGCTGCCAAATAGTAGTAGCTCATGCCTTTAATCTTAACCTAGATGTGATACAGCTGGATCTGGATGAGGAAGGTATTTAAGGCAGACATAAGAAGACAGTAGAAGCAAGAGGAGTGAGACTGAAGAAGCTGGAAGACAGCTGGGTGAGATTTGACTGTGGTGTTCTCTCTCTCTCTCTCTGATATTCCAGTCTTTCCCCGATATCTGACTCTGAGTTTCATTTATTACAACTAGAATTCATGTTTAAGCTTCTCCCATAAGGGGTTGTGGTGATTTAAATAATAATAATGATCTCCATAGACATATACTTAGATGTTTAGTCATCAAGGAATGACACTATTTGTAAAGATTATAAGGTGTGACCTTTTTAGCAGGAAGTGTGTCATAGAAGGTGGGAAGTGAGGTTTCAAAGCCCCTATACCAGGTCATATCAGGCTCTCTCTTTCTCTCTGTCTGTCTGCCAAAATGAAAACCCTGATATGCTAAGCATGCCCTAGTTAGATTCTTTTGTTTGTTTGTTTTTTTGTTTGTTTGTTTGTTTATTGACTGGGTTGCCTTGGTCATGGTGTCTCTTCACTGCCCTAGAACTGTGACTAAGACAGTTAGGGGCTAAGGATTTTCTGAGCTGGTTTACCAGAATCACAGAACCTGGAGCAGAATCTGAACCTGCAAGGTCTTCCCCTTCTGAACTAATTACACTAACCAGGAAAAAAATTCTAAAACCTCCAAATTGTAGCACTAGCTGGGAGATGAACACTCAAAAGTTGAGCTTGATGGAGAGGTATCAGATTCAAACCAAAAAGCAACCATTTCTGTTTTGGTAAAATCTATGGTTTTCAGAAACAAAACAAAACAAAAACAAAAAACCATGGCATTGTTCCTCATTTGAAGTACTTGGCAGAATGATAAGCAGATTGCTGTTTGGTAGAGAGCATTAACCAAAGTATTATAGGACTGCACAAAAATGAGTGGAGGCTCGTCAAGGAAGGCACTGCTACCACATCAGAACTGGTTACATGGCAGATGAAATACAGATGCCAATACATGGCAGTTCAGTGAATTATGCAGTCAGGTAGGTGTGTTTTGTGTGTGTATAAAACACAGAGATAGAACATGTATAAGTGAGAAAAAGAGGGAGGGATAAGTAGAGAGAAAAGAGAAGAAAAAGAGAAACAGGCCTAAGTCATGTACTTAACATGGGTTAGTATTCTTTCTTTCGATTCCTGAGCCACTGTGATCCTTGTAAACTGTCCTGTGTAGTTGAAGTCCTTTCCAATCCTATGAGAGCAGATATGAGCCATGAACCTGAGAAATCAATCGTCTTTCTGAGAAGTGATGTGGGCAGTTTCCTGATTGTTTTTAATATCCATCTGGATTGATGTTTTTCTTATGTGAAACAGAAGTTCACTGAGGCTAGCCTAATAATACTTGTTTGTCCACACTGTGACTGGTAGAGTCAGATCACCTTTAGTCTGCTGAGTTTCAGAACTTTGACACTCCTTTAGACTTCAGAATATCTGTTTGTTTTGCAAAAGTCCAATTCAAAGAAATATCTGAATTTTTGTAGTAGCCTCACATTCCTGGAAACACTTTTATCCTGCTATTGGTCACTATAAATGCCCTCAAGAGAAACACACCATGACAAACTTTTCAGATACTGATGATAGCAGTAGATGAGGTTCAGGTTAGAGGAGAAGATACTGCAGTTATTTATATATAAATATGATTAATGCTCCACAACACAATGTCATTGGATTATCTTAATTATGATTATCTTAATTATGTGATTGGTGTAAAAGTATCAAGAGATCAAAGCATGTGAAGTTTCCTGAAAATTCTAAGGAAATGACAGTTAAAGAAACAAGTAGAGAAGGATATATAAGATGAAGAACCCTGGAGGAAAAGGAGAAATGAAGAGCTGCTTTGCAATAAGTTCAAAGTACCACTGATAGAAGATGGAAAGGCTCTAGAGATCTTCAACACAGGATTCTACTTGGGGTGATAGCTCTATATCATAAGCTGTAAATTTACTATGAAGGTAAATATATGTCATACATTTGATTGATTTTACAAAAGTAAAATAAATTACTACAGCATAAAAAAAATTAGTGAGATCACAGAGTAGGCCTGACATTTACAGATAACCATTTAAAACCAGTGGAAATTAAAATAACTTTTTAAAAGGAGCATGTTAACATGAAGAAAAGATGAGAAGTTAATATCTTTGGGTGCAATTATATTTACTTGTAGAGGAAGCAAACTCAGAACCATTTCAGAGAATATTTTTTTTTTTTCAGGTGGTAATCCACGCTGCAGAAAGTGCGCAGAGAGCAGGCTATGCAAAGGACTGCATGCACTCTGAGTGCTCCACAATTTTTTTAGTTCCCGGAGTTGTTTTCCTACTTAAGTGTTATTATGTGTTATAGATTATGACCTGCTAAATCTTAGCATTGCTGTGACCAATACTAAATTCCTCATATTCCAAGTGAGGGAGGCCTAGACCAGAAATACGTGTTTCAGAAAACAATTTAAGAAAATATGTAAAATAAGCTCAAGTTATTATTGTACAAGATTATTAGAGAATGTTATCGTGGGAAGTTATGTGAGGGAATAGTGTCTAATAGCCTACTTCGTACTTGAACAATTTCAACAATATCACACACATAGTTATGAACACATGTTTGTACTCTTAAGACTATAAATTTTCCCTAAATATAAGTTACATTAAATTATTATTCATTGTTTTTCTAAAACATTTATATTGCAAAGTAACTGGATTCTTTTTAAGTAAGCAAACTCATTAAATGGGAATTTAAAAACCTTCAAAATAATTTACATCTGCTATTACCATCAATCTCTGAAAATGATGCGGTTTCTAAATAATTCAAAATATAAATATCAGAGTAAAAATGTTTTATATTACATTTATATTTCATTATATTTATAATTATAAAATATTTGATAATTTTTAAAGCACTAAACTTATAAATAGACCAATAATTTTTTGTGGCTTAACAAATAAATAAAAGTCAAAGTCAACAATCCTTCAATGAGTGATTGAATAAAGCCTAGCTCTTGTCAGTGATGGGGAAATGAAGCCAGAATGGGCTGAAGAAACAATTATCAAATTTTGCATAAATGAAGCAGTAAAATCCAATTAGAAAGGATTGTTCATGTTTGTTGTTGATTGATTCTACAATATGTTCCCACAGTCTCTATATTTAACAGTTTTGAAGTTTTTGGCTTTTAGCCTTAGAAATTATGGGAGACACAGTCAAACATCTGAAGAGAGCCTTTAAGAGAAGTATATTGTTATTCACATTATTGGTGTCCAGCAGAGCAAGGTATAGTCTAGTAAGTTCACAACCAGAAGTGCTTTGCAAACATATCCTTAGTCAGGATGTATCTACATACAGATGGCATTGCAGTGTTGAATCCCAACCAACTATTTATTGCTGACATTTATTTTGTATCTACAACAAATAACATTAAGCCTACCCATGTCTGTTAATTTGTTGCTTATGATATATTTTGTAACCCATAACCAGATTATTTATATAATTTTTTGGTTTAAAAATATAGATTGAAACATAAATATTAGTAAGAAAAGGGCAACACATGTATTATACACATATGTCTGTTACAACTATCTATGTTATAGTTACTATACATATTAGAATTACAAACTATTTACAAATTTTAAATTATTATATTACCAATAACTAAACATTTCTAAGTTTTTTTTTTTTCAAAAACCCTGGTTAAACCTCCCAGCTTCTAGCAACAGTGGTAGTATAATAATATCTTTTCCTCTGATATTTTTTCCTTTTGAGAGGAAATGGTCTGTTCATTTTGCTAGAGTATATTTTTGAAGGAAAATTGCAGACATCAGTTTTGTGTTCATGCTTGTAAACAACATGATGTGAGATGCACTTAGACTCTTCTAGTCTTAGTTTCTCATAATAGAATAAAATTGTAATAGCCTCCTCTCTAAAACTGGATAGGCATGATCTTGAGAGGGAAAATAACAATAAGTGGACATGGAGTGGTGTCACAATGAGACTAGAATTTTCAATGTAGTATTAGTACCTTGAAAAGAAAATTGTCATTATAAAGAGATACATGATAGTACATTGCCTTATTTTTTTTTTAAAAAAAAAAAAAACCAGACTATTCTTTACTTAAAAAACTATCAAGGATCTTTAGTTTATTTTGTGGCATGTTTTATAAAAGAAATAAAATATTCATAGGAAAAGGTAATCTGTATATGAACTTGAATAACGGGAATTTTGAAATGGGTGTGGAAAGTGCATACTTCCATAGGTTTGTCATAAAAAGCTGGAAGCTTGGAAATTTTACAAGAATATCTAAAATCCTTAATAGAAATTCAAAAAGCTCAGAAACTTCAGAGCATCACATGTAAAATCAGGAGCCCAAAAAAGTAAATTTTACAATGGAATTTCTCATGTCTGAAAGTGAGATCCCAAGATAGCTCTTGTTAGTGACAGATTTAAATGAAATCATAGGAGGAATAATTACTGTACATCTTTGTCTTGCTGTCTTTTTTCTTTATATTTCTTATCTTAAAGATGAATGAATATAATTTGCTCATTATTCTCTCTCACACTCTATCTCAAAATGTAAAACTAAGATTTTAATATAATTTTTTTCTGAAAGTGGTAGACGGTGCTAGTCACACTAACTTTGGTAACAAAGACTTTTTAAAAATTTAGACTAACACCTGCCTCTGGAATTCAGATCTCCAATGGCTGAGTCAAGGATAACTAATGTAAACTCCCTGTATTAATCATCTCAAAGCTTTTGTTTTCTGAATAAGACAAGGAGAAATGGTGCTGTAAGATTATTCAAAGAAGACTGTAGGACTAAGAAATGAATAAAGTTACATTTTAGTTTATGCCAACTTTGTCCAAATTTTTGTTTGTGGTGTATTGTAATATTATTGTGAAGGTAAATCACTACTTTTAACTTGAACAGACATGAAATCACTTAAGACTCAGTCAAAGGTAGATGCATGAAGTTTTTTCCAAAGTAACTGGTCAGCAGTTCCATCCTATGAACAAGGATAGTGGACTGAATAAAAATGAAAAAGGGAGCCATCCAGGCATCAGCACTCATCTTTCTCTTCTTAGGGAACACAAATGCAGTAGGACTGGCTTCTTTACCTACTGCTCCCTCTATAAAGCATCAGCATGACCATATATATATATATATATATATATATATATATATATATATATATGTATATACATTTTTCTTCTTTACTCTTTTAATTGCCTTACTCCTCACTAGGCACTACATTTTATTTTGGGGGGGTGATTAATTAAAATTTACTACATGTGTTGTTGTGATCTGCCAGAGGAGATGAGGTCATGGAAAGTGATATCCTTTCTTTTTATTTATTGAAATTCCATGAAGACTTTCAATATATGAATATTGAAAGTCAGTGTTTGTAGTGGGATGGCTAAATAAAATAAGAATCATGGGTTAAGATGAAGGAGTTAGGAAGTTATATGCCTGGGTCCAAGGTCGAACAGCATAAAATTAATATAAGCCTTATATGATTACTTGGTGCTAAATGGCTCCAGGGCTGCGAGTAGATCCAAATCATAGGGCTAGGCCCAAAAGTACAGGCCAGAAACTTCATACTACAAGTGTTTATATTGAGGATCAATACAGCCCTTAATAGAATTTAAGTAAAGACAACAATAGGGAATGTGACAACTGATGATAAGATTTAGCTGCTTCATAGATCTGCTAAGTTGAGCGTTTGCAAGGATTCATTAACTCAGTGGTAAAGATTGTCACCAAGCTAATGGCATAACTATAATTCCTGGTAATTGATGAAAAACACACCTCAAAAAAGATTGATTTCTGCATGGTAATTGCATGTGCCACAGATCTTCTACTTGGGTCATTTTCTGTCTTCTCCATATATCCAATGTTAAACTTCACAGAGTTCTCAAGACAATTTGGGTCAATCTTTAATTGATAGTTTTACTTTAAACAGAAAATCTCATAATTATTCTTTGAAAAATAGAAGACCAAAAGAAGACAGCAAAATTAGACCAAAGAAGAGAGAATTCAAAGGAGTAGGCCTTGATCACCTGAGTCTAAAGGGGAGCTTATAGAGCATTTAAAAGAATAGTGGGCCTCTTTCACGCTAAGATAGATTGACATTTTTGACTTCCTTTAAAAATATGTTCTTTTAAAGGGTAGGCTTTGTGGTACATACTTGTAATCATAGTGCTGTAGAAGTTGAGGCAAGCAAGCACCTTAGGCTCAATGACTAGCCTGCTGGGAAATGCCTTTCTGTAGCTGTGAATATGTGTTGCCCTCATTGGTGATAAAGTTGCTTTGGCGTGTAGCAAAGTAGAATAGAGTCATGTGTGAAATCCAAGCAGAGATACAGAAGAAGGGCTGAGTCAAGGCACACACCACAAGCTGCCCATGAAGCAAAATGTGAAAGAACCAGTAAGCCACCACCAAACATTTACAATTAATGTAAACCTCTGAGTGATTATTTTAAAAGTAGCTGCAAGACCAGGCAGGACAAAAAGGCCTCCATTTACAAATGGTGCCTGATATTTGGCAACTCCATCCACAGAAAAACTGAGAGAGCTTACAAATGATTCTAAAATACAATGAATAACAGCTTCATAGTTCATGTTTCTCATTTCTGAACAGGGTACAGAAGCAATTATCCTGGCAATGGCAGGCTTCAGCTGAAACATGGCATACTCACATGGTCTCTCACAGGACTTGGTACAAAGGAGCTTCACTCAGCTGCTTCTTGTGGGCTTGAAAGCACAACTGCATGCTACTAAATCCTGCTTCCCAGAGTAGAGAAGGTAAGTTTGACTCACTGATACTTCTGCCATGTTGCAAAACTGAGCATGGTGAAGTCAGCCACAAAAGATTCTGCTGTTGTCTTAGATATACCTGCTGAGCAATTTAAAAACTCTCCTTGTCAGAGATTACAGATACATAATAAGGACAGATTGAGACAACAAAACAAATCAAAACAAAAGAACAACAACAAACCTCTAAAAGATTTACAGTATATTTAAAAATATATGTAGGCTTGGGATAGAAAAGCAAAAGGGTAAAGTCCTTAAAAAGAAAATAAATATAAAAAGTCACTTAAAGATTATGTATTATATTGTGTTGATTTGGAATCATTTAAATGCTGATAAATAGCTGCTGAGTGAGGAGCATGGAACTGAAAGAGAAACTGATGGAATATACTCGTATAGATATTTTAATAATGTCTTAACTTTAAATCAAAAGTCAAAACATTTATTTGTAAAATGGAACTTAGAAAACATATTACTTTGAGCAGCAGTTTTGCTTCTGTTTCCTCAAGAAACAGGAGGCTAAAATTCATTCTAGGATAATATGGATCAGATTTGATCAAGGGAGATTTTCTAAAACTTGATAGGGAATATCTATCAACAATAATTACTGTTAGTCTTCTGAGGCTTGGTCATTATCTTAAAGTTTTCTAAGGGAGCCCTGGGGATGCCTTTACCCAGAAACAGTAGGAAGAAGTATGGAGAAAACTATCCACATTCCCATGAGTTAGGGGTATTCTATTGGACTGTGCTTTAATACACTGTAAATATTTGTAATTGTAAATATTGGTTTAAAAAAGTGCTGATTGGTCAGAAGCTATGCAGACAAAAAATATAGGTATGGTAACCAGAACCAGACAAGGAGGATTCTGGAAAAGGGAAGATCAAAGCAGATATCTGAAGATACAGAAGAAGCAAGACAAAATGCTACACAGAGGGGGGGGGGTTACTAAGCCACATGGATCTACATAAATATGAATATGGGTTAACTTAAAGTATAAGAGTTAGCAAGTAATAAACCTAAGCCATAGACCAATCAGCTTGTACTTAATTTAGTTCTTTGTGTGATTGTGTGGGATGAAATGGCTTGTGGGACCAGCAAGGCAGGACAGAGGAAACTTCTGAGTTTCAGAGGGATGTGGGTGGTCTTTGGTTATTTGATGGGTTACAGATGTTTGTTATAATTTAGGGGAATATAAGAATATAGGATATATATAAAGACAACTATTAATTGCAGATAATTTACATTGATGTGGATTTTGGTTTACTGATACAAATTTAAGGTCAGTTTTGTTATGCTGTATGCATATATTTATGCTTGATTAAGGTACTATTTATGCAGCTTATTTTAAAAGATAATATATAATTATAAAATACAGATTAATAGTTATTTATAATAATTATAACTTATAGTCAAGTTAGTTAAGTTTTCTAGGAATATAATGATAAATTTTAATTATGTAGGTAATCTTCAAACACTTGAAAAACCTACAGAATATGGCATTTAAAATGTTTTAAAAATTTAGACTTTTAGAGGACCTGAGTTCAATTCCCAGCAAAACCACATGGTGGCTCACAACCATCTATGATGAGGTCTGGTGCCCTCTTCTGTAAAACTGTATGCATAATAAATAAATAAAAATCTTTTTTAAAAAATTTAGACTTTTTTGACAGTGAAAGTTATATTCTTTTGCCAGTACCAATTACTTCAAAGAGGATGATGAATATCAAAGAAATTCTTTACAAAATTTGTTTTCAATATGGCAAGGCTAGTCATTTGGACAAAAAGCTAATCTTGTCTGGACTGCTTGATAATATGCTATATAAACTGTACATTCAGGATCCACAGGAAAGCGATAGCTAAATTTTCCCAAAACAAAGCAGGATGGTTCTTCAGGTTCCTGATTCAGGTTCACTGATGAAACTGCCAAACATTCTGCAGAACACAGAGGAAAGTGACTGATGAAATTTGTGAATATAGGTGAGACATTCCTTCAATTTCCTGCTTCACTGAAAAGTCTGCCAGATACACTACTCTTGTAGGCTGAAGATTACTTTTAGAGTTTTGGAAGTTGTACTTTCCAATGTACTTCCTGTTTTCTCAATTAATATTATATGCTTCTGGACGTTTTGATGGCGTTGAAGGCTAGTTATAATTCTCTTAGTTATGATAAAAAATAAATAGGATATGAAATTTTAGACTCACAAACCTAGGATTGATAATAGAATATTTTTTTTAATTTTGCCAAATACAAACAGACTGGGTATTGTATCTGATTCTTGCTTGATACATGTTTTGTTATAATTTTACTATGTTAAAGTTAAAACTTTTCCTTTTGATTAGACACAAAAAAGGAAATGTTATCAGATGTTTTTCTATAAGATATGGATATATGTTTCTCTCATTGGTTGATAAATAAAGCTGCTTTGGTTTATTGAAAGACAGAATAAAAACAGTCAAAAAAAAAAAAAATCCAAGTAGAGATACATGCAGAGTTGGTGCAATGGCTGTGAGCTGGTCAGTAAGGAAGATATGAAAGAACTGGTAAGCCAAAGACCACATAGCAGTACATAGATTTATAGAAATGAGTTAATTTTAATGTAAGATCTAGCTGGTAATATGCCTGAGCGATCAGCCAAACATTTATTTTTATTATAAGCCTCTGAATGGTTATTTCAAAAGCAGCTGTAGGACCAGGCTGGACCGAAAAGTCTCCCTTTACATTAGCCAGTATGGACTACTGTGAGCTCAAAAGCATCAAAAAGAATGGTTTCAGAAGAATTATGTCAAGATTGTCTTCTGATCTTTACACACACACACGTACACATATACATCCTTATACCTACACATACAAACCCACAATTATATATGGGTATCCATACACACACAAGTCTGAATTTTTGAGTTTATCTGCAAGTTGAAGTAGAAAACTTCTATACAGAAGTTTGTGTGTTTATGATTTCCAGAACAAGCACTCTATATTGGACTACAAAAAGAAGGCTTAGCCTTGGAAGAAACTAATTCTCCTCCCAGCAATCAATAGCTGCCCATAGCTTATTTGGGGGTGAAAAAAAATGATGAGCAAAACTAAATTTGTAAAATGAAAAAGATATTTAAGTTAACATAAAATATTATTGTTTGAACATAGACAAGGGAAATATTAGCAGTGCTTTCTAATAATGTGATATAGTTATATACTACAATTTCCATGAGCTGTCCTATTGCGGACTCTAGATTACTAGCATTATCCAAATAGATTATAAAGTTCATTATTAATTTTGTAGTATTACTCTGCTATGAGATAGTTAAGCCCTAACAAAATACATGTCTCTAAGAAAAATATATACATATATATTTCCCAAAAAAAACTTTCAAAAGCTATGCTTGATGATAACTATTTTATACCCAGCTAAGATTATGCTCTTCCTGGAGATAAAGAAATAGACTCCTGTGGAAGAGTCCTGCATATGATTTGAGGGATTTTTGTGAGAGAGATGGTAGGCTGCATATGAAATAACTCATTATCATCTTGATGATAGACATTCAATTTTTTTCTACCTGCCATTTTCACTTCCTAACTTTAGAATTAACAAGTGGATGTACAGATCATTAAAAAATAATTGCCAATACTTCAAAGTTTAATTTCTTAATAATTCTGATCTTTAGTACTGTTTTTCTCCTTAGCTACCATACACATAAGATTTTGTATATTTATTTTTGTATTGGAGAGTTTTTGTGACTTAAATCCTGACCTCATAGACTTCAAGAGAAAAATGAAGTCACTTTTAGAGTTATGTTGTTAAGTTGCCATGTGAACAATTTTGCATTTCTGCTATGCTTAACAATCAATCTCATTGTGGCTTTTCCTAACAAACTTGTGTTTTATTGTTTCTGTGGTAGTGGTGACTGTTGAATAATTTCAATGGCAATTTGAAGGTTCATGATTTCCAAGCCAGCAGGAGTTAAGGCTTAATTGCCTGGAAATACCTTTTCATGGTTGATACTAGTAACAGAAAAACAAGAAAACCAAAACCAAACCAAAACGTAACAAAAGAAAAAACATGTTTGTATGTCAAGAAACACTATACTGACCAGTAAACTACAACAAGTGCCACCTCACACCAGGAGACAACACACTGTTAACTTGAAACTATTAACAAAGTAAGGTTGGGGCATTGAGACACTCTGATAGTCTTCTCATTGATGTATTCTTGGCTCTGATTAAATGAATAGAAAGGTTTTGTATTTAAACGCTGTCAGAAAAGTATGCTCTCCCAGTCCAAGCTTCTTCTAAACACATTATTTCTAATGCTGATCATCAAGATAAAATTCTAAAGTTACTCAGTTTCTAGGATGTGCTCTGACTCAACTTGGAGGCCACCTAATAGAACTCCCTACACTCTAGAGACAGAGGTTTGGTTTGCAGGGCAAAAATTGCAATAACAGTTAGTAATTAGCACTTATCTCTCAATTTACCACATTAGAAAGATATTTCTGTGAAGCACTCAGCTTCCAGAGATCAGAAATTAATTCAGCATACATTGTGAGTCTGAAATCAAGAAAAGATGGTGAAATGTAAGTTGCTCTTTGGAATTGTCAGATTATTTATAAATTGCTTAGGATCTCACTACAGTGAAATTAATTCTTTCAATTAGGGCTATGCATTTAATTCTAGGCTTTGAACTAACACACATTGTGTAGAAATCAATTGTTTCATCATTAACAGAAAAACAGAAAGTATTATCTTCAAGATGGTTCAATTGATGACTCCAGAAAGAAATAAAATATGAATGTTACAACAAGTATTCACTATTCCATTTCTCAACATATAATTAAGTAATAACTGAATCATTTAAATAGTAAAATAATTATTCAAATGCTGTCACAATTTTAGGGGGAACATGACTAATTTCTGAAAATAAGTACAAGTAAAAATCTCAGTTCACAAACTAAAGAAAATGTACCTTGAGTGCTTTTAGAAATAACTTCTATAATAGCTGTAAATACCATTAAATACCTTGGAATAACTATAACCAAAAAATTATACTTGACAAAAATTTTAAATCACTGAAAAAAGAAATTGAAGAGGATATCAGAAAATGGAAAGATCTTCCATGCTCTTGGATAGGTAGGATCAACATAGTAAAAATGGCAATTCTCCCAAAAGCAATCTACAGATTCAATGCACTGCCCATCAAAATCCCAACACAATATTTTACAGACCTCAAAAGAACAATACTCAACTTCATTTGGAATAACAGGAAAGCCAGGATTGCCAAAACAATTTTACTCAACAAAGGAACCTCAGGAGACATCATCATTCCTGACTTCAAGTTATACTATAGAGCTACAGTAATAAGAACAGCCTGGTAGATACATAAAAAGAGACTTGTGAATCAATGGAATAGAATTGAGGATCCAGGCATTAACCCAAAAACCTATGAATACCTGACCTTCAACAAAGAGGCCCACAATGTTCAATAGAAAAAAAGATAGTATATTTAACAAATGGTGTGGACAGAGTTGGTTGGTAGTTTGTAGAAAAATGCAAATAGATCTAAGCCTATCACCCTTCACAAAACTCAAATACAAGTGGATCAAAGACCTCAACATAAAGCCAGCCACACTAAACTTAATAGAAAAGAAAGTGGGAAACACTCTCCAATGCATTGGCACAGGTGACCACTTGCTAAATATAACACCAGTGGCACAGACACTAAGAACAACAACCAATAAGTGGGACCTCCTGAAACTGAGAAGCTTCTGTAAAGACAAGGACACTGTCAATAGGAGAAAATGACAGCCTACAGAATGAGAAAAGATATTCACCAACCCTACAAGTGATAGAGGTTTGATCTCTAAAATATATAAAGAACTCAAGAAACTAGAACCCAAATCCTTGAATAACCCAATCAAAAAATGGGATTCAGATCTAAGAAGGGAATTCTCAGCAGAATTACAAATGGCTGAAAGGCACTTGAAAAAGTGCTCAACATCTTTAGCCATCAGAGAAATGCAAATCAAAACAACTTTGAGATACCACCTGAAACCTGTCAGATTGGCTAAAATAAAAAACACAGATGACAGCCTATTGGAGAGGTTGCAGAGCAACAGGAACACTCCACCATTGTTGGTGGGAATGTAAGCTCTTTTAGCCACTCTGGAATGCAGTATGGCGGTTTCTCAGAAAACTGGGAATCAATCTCCCCAAGGATCTAGCAATACCACTTCTGGGCCTATACCCTAAAGATGCATATTCACACTCCCAAGGCATTAGCTCAACTATGTTCATAGCAGCATTATTTGTAATAGCAAGAACCTGGAAACAACCTAGATGCCCCTCAACTGAAGAATAAATTAAAAAACTGTGGTAAATCTACACAATGAAGTCTTACTCAGCAGTAAGAAAAATGATATCCTAAAATTTGCAGGCAAATGGATGGATTTGAAGAATATCCTCCTGAGCGTGGTATCACAAACCCAGAAAGAGAGGAAGGGGATCTACTCACTCATTAGTGGACTCTAAACAAAATAGCCAAAAGCAAAGCATGTCCATGCTGCAAACCACAACCACTGAACAGCTTGGGATCTGAAACACCTTGGACTGGCACCTTGGATCCCACTCACTCCAGAGGAACACCTGACTCAGTCTTGATGTTGGGGTGAGGAAACTGGATCTGCCAGGAGTGGATACTGAACTAAGTCATATTGGGACCTCCTGCCCTTGCTGTGAAGGAGATGAGGAGATGTGGAGAAGAGAGAGTGACTGGAGGGTGTGTGAGGGGTACGGGACCTTGAACAAGGATATACACGATTAGAAAATGTGACTTTATTCATAATAATAAAAAAGAGCCTACACATAAGTGTTAATTATAACAAAAAATAACTTCTTCTAAATTTACTCTCAAATAGGGATAAATTAGTCTTAGCTATTCTTTGAATTTCAGTCTAATCTTTAAGTTTGCAGCATGTGCAAGATTCATGGATTACAAGTAGGAAAACAACTGGTAAAATGAGCCTCTGTCACTAGTGCAGGCAATAGTGATACCCTTACTGGAGATGCCCTGAATCTGAACTGTGTGCACTGTCTTGTCTGGAAGAATTATTGGCTTCTGGTTGTGCTATAGACACTAAGATTATTAAAATTAATTCTATTTCATTTCTTGGTTTCTATTTCATAAAAGTTTACAGTATGTGTTTTCTAACTATTAAAAAATTTAAAGAATAAAAATGAAAAATTAAGCATAAATGTATATTCAAAATTATTATCTAGTTATATTTAGAGGATTAATATATAGTAATAGTTAAAACATCTTACAGAGAATGTGTGCAGATGACTTTGAAAATAAACCTTGTTGGAAATAAGTATGGATTAGCTTTAGTATCAGCTAAAAACTAGAAATTTTAGATGATCATTAACTTACTAGTGAAAATGTAGGTATTACTAATGATTTAAAAAGGTTTCCAGTTCTGCAGTCTTTACCAGCATGTCAAGTTTCATACCAGGAAGAGTGAAGTTACAGCTAAAATATAAATATATCTCTTATGACATTTAGAATCAAGTGTACTAATGAGTGGTGTGTAAAAACTAAAAGTTTCATGGGAGACCTCAAGAGATGGAGTTTCACCAAAAAATATTCCATGTCATAAAGCATATGAAGACATTTCTTGATGGAAGGCTAAACCTATGATCCTTTACTTGTATTGTGTGACTGTGTGACTTCCACAGAGGAAGTGGGACCAGAGAGATGAGAGTGACATAAAAGAAAAGAGTTGGTAATAGAATATGTTTGCATATTGACATCTAAACAGCATTAGAGAAATAACTAGAAGATATTTTGAAGTAAATGGTACAAAAAGGAAAAAAAAAAAACCTCTTGCACAAAAACATGGAATAAAAAAGCCATTCAAATTTAAAATGAGACACTCAGAATTGTTATTTATTTTCCCAATATAACTGCTAATAGAAAATACAGTAGTACTTTAAACAGTTTAAAATAAAGACATTTATTTGTATCTACATAGATGTTTAAGTCCAGAAATATGAATTTTTTATAACTCTAGAGACATGGTGAAAGTATTCCTTCAGGGTCTACTCTGGGCATATCAATAGACTTGTAATCTATGATATTAAAATTTCAGTTCCTTTACTTCTTAAGGAGATGAATGGTAAAAGCTGTAATCTAAGAGCACTGGACTTTGTTTTGTAATCTAAGAGCCAGGCACTGCATTTTACTAGGGTTACTTAGGTCTAGGTTGATCAGGTAGAATAAATCAGGTAAAGAGTTTCATTAGGATGCAGCAATGATTCAAGAAATTCAATAGCAATATAATATATTGACAAATTTCCATGAGAATGTACACTGGAAAGTCAGGTTCTCAAGCAATTAAACCCTATCTCCTGAAGGCTTAGAATTCATGAAGCATTAGTTTCTCTGTTTTTATTAGATCAACCTCTATTTGTGCTTCAAGCAGCTATGAGTAAAGATTAGAAAGCCTGGTATAAAAAATATGCAAAGTAGACTAGAAACATGACATACTTCAGGAATGGGTAGTTTTCATTAGAAGGTATTTGGTGTACTTTCTAAACTGAGTATACTCAATTTATTTTTAATAAATGAATCTGTAGAAAAATAAAGTACAAACCATTAAGAAATCAGTCATATCAGATCACTATCAATTTTAATATGTTTAGAGTTTACAAATTCGTTTTAAAACACAAGCAAAATATGCAACAGTAAAAGAAAGAAAAAATGTACTATAACAATTCTTGTGCTAAAGGTTGTACCATGAATCCTAATCAGTTTTAATAATAAAAACCCTGAGTCAGATATTAGAGTAAATGGTATAAGATCAGAGAGACAAAGGAGCCTGCCACAGACAACTCTTACCTCTTTGTCTCTTCAGCTGGAAAGTTTGTTATTTTTTGGTTAGAGCCCCCAAAACAATACCACCACAAAACATTCTTCACTAATAGAAGTGATGTATAATTTTTGATTGATATAAATATCAGTCTATGTATGTATTTCATCAGAATAGATAAGTTTTCAGTGTGTATTTAGTTAACATACTACATGAATTCTGAGACTTTTAGTTCCATCAAGAAAATTCTTTTAAAAGTAATTTGATTGCCAAGATGTAATTTTTATGGGAATACATCTCCACTTAAAAATACTTAGTAGATTTATTACTGTAGGATTACTGGACATTGAAGAGTTCTTTTATAGTCCAACTTATTCAATGAATCCACATTATAACCCATGTTGAAAACCTTCATGATGTTTTCTACCGTTCATACTTTCTGTCACTGGTAACATTTTGACAATAGCTGTCAAACAAGTAGAGTCATGTAGCTTTCTCAGAAAGAGAATCTTACAATCTGAAAGTTCTGATATTATTTTCAGATGTTTTAAGAAGCTAGTTATAAAACACTTCTTTGCCTATTATTTATCTTTTAAACCATCCCTCAGATATTCTCTCAGATATAGGGATTATTTCAAAGCCAGCTGTTTAATTCCCACATATTTAAAAGATGTCATGTACATCTTTTTTCTTTAACAAATGTATGTACTGTTTCCAGACTTGGAAATTATTTATGAAGCTAACCAGGCAAGGGATATAAAAAGTAGAATGAGAAGGGAAGATTAGCTTGCCCCAAAGCAGAGGACTGAGTCTGCTGCAATGCCATTTCCTCTTTACATTCACAGACCAAGAAATTGAAAATGTTGAAGCATCAATGTGTACAGGCCTCAAATCCCACTAAAGTATTTAACAATAACAACAGGAAAATTATGCTCCCTTAGCAAGTGATGAGGATTTATAGTCACCCAATATGACAAAACTGGATATCTACACCAAAGTCAAAGGCAATTGAAAAAATGCTACTAGAAGCAAGTCAGATGATGGGCTGAAATTTCATGTTTTTAGGTCATAGCAAGTACATCCACATGTACTCAAGTGTGATATCATAAGGTTCTTCCACTATCATTGGAAATAAAATTTTATGCATAGCAAAAAGTAAATAAGATAACATATCCACTTCTTTTTTGGTAGTAGTATAAAAAATGCCAGCTGTATTATAGTAACACAGTATCGAACAAGACAGTTCTATCTTTAAAGGAGTGTTCTAGAATAAACAGGGTCCAAATATTTGCAATATACCAATACACTCATGCTAACTTAATACATGTTAAGTGAGGACTGTTTGCTATTAATAGACAAGGAACAAGAGCACGCATGGCTCCAAAGTAGTTAACTAGTCAGCAGTGGAAGGGTCAAAGTGACAGAGTAAAACCAGAAGCAAGTCATAGTCCAAAGCAATTAAGTGACCATGAGTATGTATTAAAAAGTGGTCACATTACTATTCTATACTAGAAGGTTTATGCCCTAGTTATAGAATTCCTTTACCCCCAATTAGTTAGACCTAAAATCAGTCATGACTCTGTGTGTGTGTGTGTGTAGCTAACTTTAACACTTATGGGACCTCATTATTTCTACCTATGTGCTTATGATTAACTTTATCCCAAGATGAATTAATGAGTGATCTGTCATTAGACACTGGCCACAAAAATGAAGAGTTACAAGGTCTATCTGGAACTAGTAAAGATATGGTTTGGTGTCTTTGAAATATTTCTCTGACAGATGACAACAACATTGGAGAAGTTTTATCTGAGCCATTTGTAAGACTGAGAAAAGCAAATGTTGTCTAAAGACCAACCTGAATGTCTGTTTACAGATTAAAGAAAAGCAATGTGATTGGGATGAATGTGGACTGAGTGAACAGCATTGATTTGACCATCAAGCAAATGTGTACATATAAGAAAAAGGATGGACCATTAATTGCAATGAAGTTTTTCTATTACTATTTTACTTAGTGGAACAAAAAGAATGATTAGAAAGATGGATTATAAGGGGTAGTAATTTTGTGTCAATAGAACTAGATCAAATAAAATATAATATGCAGCTTGGTTACACATAGTTACAATTCTAGTTCTAATGATACTACTTGAATAAATATCATAGTCATCAATTTTTACTGAATTTTGTTTTCTCAGAAAAATCCTTTATCTATCTGTCATATTTTTTATTAATCTTTAAATTGAAGTTTTTTCAACCACAAAAGTTTGGCTTTTGTTCTTCTGACAAAACATTGACAAGCTGAGAAAAACACACACTGAGTGTTTTTGATAAGCAAATATGTATCATGCTGGGTTGCATCCATAACCTATGAATGAATTTGGACCATTTTGATTTGAGCTGTCAGATATATTTCTCTGGGGTATCTTTCTTATTGCTGTGCATCTGAGCAAAATAATATTTTATTGTTGGTCCTAATTAATAATTCATTGAAATATAGCAAATGAATGCACTCAAAATATGGATATAAATCTGATTAGATAGATCTCTGAATTTCGCAGCCCAGCCACAGTGTGATGCTGGCATTATGGATTGCCAATGTAACTATATATTAGCACATTCACTATCAGAACAAGTTGAGAACTAAAATATAGAAACATTGATGAATTAAATTCTGCTTATAAATGAGAAAACAGATTTGTAAAATGTGAAATGAACCATTCTGGCAAAGTAGAATTTGAGCTTCAAGTGTAAACACTTGAGTTAATGGCTGGGGAGTCTCAATCTCAGAAGCCCTGGTGCGAAGGGAGGGTGAAGCAGAGGTTACAGGCATTTCACTTAGAGCATCCTTATTGGATTTAATTAGACAGATTACCTGTTATGCATGGTGTAGTGTGCTGAACACTTTTAAACTGGTATGTCCTTAAGGCAAATGGAAGGCACAGCCTGAAAGAATTTTAGTCGACACAAATAACTCAGCCTGTTTTATTAGTGGGCCTTGTAGAAATGAAATCTTCCTAGCAAATGCATCGTTTAATGCTTAACTCAGTTGAGTAGCAAAGAGTTCTTAAATGTTGACTGGACATAGAGATTTATAGACTCTAGTTGACCACCCTGTCAGTGGCTTTTTCCCTTGTAATGGCATTGGAGCTTTAATAGAAACCAACAAAAACATGTTTTTAACACGTTGTGCCTGGTTTTGAATTACCAGATAATGATAGCAATATAATTACTTACAGAAAAAGCAAAACTGCTTCGTAGAAGACAATAATAATCTACAATTTTTTTAAAAGTCAACTTGTTCAAATCATGGATATGAACTTTGGTATGTGCTAATCACTTCGTGATGTAAATGCTACCCAGGCACATGTATGTTAAATTCCTGAATCCACTTTGCCACTTTATTCAGCTCACCACCTACAGGGAAGGGTCAGCATGTCAAGCAATCCTGAGTGGTATTTTGTGTGAATTTGGAAGAAAGCTTTTAAAGGCCAGAGGTTTAGGAACATAAACCAGATGTGCTCATGTTAAAAGTCTACTTAGTTTAGGGAAGAGAAAGGTCAGACTCTTAGATCTTTCCCAAAATCTTACTGGCAAGCACATTCCATGGAAACGAAGCATCTTACTATTTTGAGAGCTGCTTCACTGACTTTTTTTAATGAAATATTTTTTTGTGATCTGTGATACCCATGCTATTTTCTGCTTTGGGAATCAATCCAATACTTAATATATATATATATATATATATATATATATATATATATATATATATATACATACATAATATATATATATTCTTTATTTATTTTGTATTTATCAAGAAAAACAGTAAAATGAATTTAAAATGCTGATAAGTTAACAATAACTACAAAGAAGATAAAAATCATAAGCATGACTTATCAAGGGTGATAATGCAAATAAGATTGCTACACATATATTTACTTTGTGTTCAGTTTTTCCCTCTGAATTTTTTTTCCATCCCTGTACATCGCCATTCAAGGTCCCTTCCCCTTCCCGCCACATCAGGTCATTTTTTCTTCTCCACAACTCCCCATCCCTTCCCTGGGCAGGGAGCAGACAGTCCTATGGTCCCACTGACCCAATAATGCTTAGTTCAGTCTCCACTCCTGGCAAATCCAGTTTTGTCCCCCCTCCCTCAAGAGAGAGTCAGGTGTTCCTATATTTTAAATTACTTATAGTTCTCTAAAACAAAGCATCTCATCTAAACTTTTATTTAATAGGTGTGGTGGCAAAGTAATAATTTAAATGCCAATACTCAGCTGTTTGCTTAGCATAAATCAAGGTCTTAAATAGGTTATTAACAAAAATGTTATAATAGTATACTGATACAAAGATTATTGTGTGTTTTTAAAGATGGTTATATATATGGCATATAAAACTCATTTTTATTCTTATCATTTAGATTTAACTGGAAAAGTCAGGAAGGGTAAGTGACCTTGAACATGGGTATACACGGATAAAAAAATATGACTTTATTCATAATAAAAAAGCAATATATATTTATTGAAATGCATGGTTCAATAATTTAATGGAGTATAAATGAAATTGAAATTTTGTACTTATTTCTGTGTTTTCTTGAGAATGTTAATATGTAAATAGATATTTCTTAGTGGTAATAGTACTTATTTATATTTTGTTAGCTCTTACAAACAAATTATTCCAGTCTTTATTCTGTTCCATGATCTTATTTACACCTTGTCTGTTAGCTTTTATGGTTCTGGATCTTGAAATACATCTTGTCTATTTTCTGATGTTATTCAGTGGAAACTTAAAACAATTTGAGCCATAGCTTTCTGAAATATGAAAAGCAAACAGTGTTCTTAACTCAGACCAATGAGATTGACAATGAGGAAAGTCTATACCATTCCAATATATTATTTAGCATGACAGATATCAGTTTTCAATTAGTTTTAATTTAGGTCAAGCAATGCTCTGAGGAAAACTTGTGGAGTTCTAGAAGTACAAGATTAGATTTCTCATCATAGGATGCTAGGACTCTTGTCCAATCGCATAGGCTTTTATGTCCTTAGAGCAAGGCAAAAAATTTAAATGCCTACATATCAATAATAATTTGACTACTATTAAATACAAAAATACTTGAAATTACCTGCCTCCTTCAATTCTATAGTAATTTAAGTTTTCAGTTTATAATGCTTTATCAATTTTACTTTTGTTTATTGGTTATATGTAACTTGAATTTAAAGGGAGACTAGCTTGTATCTGCATCATTGGCTTCAACATTATGGTAGAGCTTACAAGTTGTTTATTTATGTCTTTTTCCCAATACAATTTCTAAATTTTATCTTGCCACCTAGACATTTAAAGTAAATATTACCACTCACAGTTTTTATGACTTGTTTTCTCATAGAGAAAGCAATGCTAAATCTATGTTAGACTATCATATCATAAACACTGACTTACTGAATGGCAAAGTGTTATCTACCTCACACCCTTTAGTAATATACTGAGAAATAGTTTACCCACAATGAACACAGGTGTATTCTACATGCAGATCTACCTTATTTATGAAGAATGCACTATGGTCTTGATTGCTTGCTTGCCACTCTATTACGACCATGTGACTATTTATATACAAAAAGACAATTTTATTGAAAAATAGAGCAAGTGAATAATTATGCCAAATTTATTTTAGGTCTATCATCCATTATGTAGAGTCACTGGGCTACATAACAAACCAAAGCTGTAATTACTTCTAAGCATGAGGATCATCAATAAATAGCCTTATATATTTGATAGCGCTCACAAATATATTTTTAAACAGTAGCAAAAATAACAGTACTGCTTTTGCTTTAGATGGGATACAAGGGTATAACCAGGAAGAATGAGAATAGAAGTGGCATTTTTTTCATGCCATTCATGACCCTTTTACAAAATACTCCTTCCAGTATTTGTATTCTTAATGATCCCTGTTTTAGAGGTCTAAAATTCAAGTAAGAAATTCTCTTTATAGGGAACATTGTGATGCATCAATTGGGCTATAACCTAAAAATCCAATGTCTTTAATTACAATAAATCAGAATCAACAAAACGTATATGGGAGGAAACATAATTAATCTTCATAAATAAGAAAAATATGGTAAATAGTGAACATGGGGAACAATCGAAGGATGTAAAGCCAAGAATATCCTTGGTGTACTTAATGAAACTGCCATATTTTTATCAAAATTTAATTGGAAAACTACATACTGCAACAGGGAAGGACCTCTGAGAGTTCATATTTGTTAGACAATAATTTTAAATTATCCAGGAAGAGAAAAAATCTGTAAAGTACTGAGTAAGAGGCAAATGAATATGAACCTGAGGGAGCCAGAGGGCTTTATATGCTCCAAAGGTGTCACATCTATCAGTGCGTTCACAGTTCTCATCAGATAACCACATATTTTTATTATGACTATATTTATCATTATAATTTTCTCATTTTTTCTGTGATATAGTATCTGGTGTAGATTATAGTATACTTCTTAATATTAACTTGGTTCATAGAAAGGGCATAAAGAAAAAGGTGTGGTTAGTTTATAGATCAGATAGTCATCCAGGGCAGAAAGATTTCTCTGAAGAGGAACACTTTCACATTAGTAAAGTTCATCTGCATATTTCTTATATTTAGGTTGTGATCTAAACATTTCTGTTCAGGAGTTCTGGTTTTGGATAAAGGGAACATATAAGTAGCAAGTCTTTCCAGGGGAGATTTAAGGATGCTGTGCTTTGGCTCACATAACCTCTGCCCCAAACACTCTTTAATGTGCAATCTTTTACTGCTGAGGCTAGAAAATGAAAACTGTAGTTCCCAGTCTCCTCATATATGGAGTTTTCTCATAATTTAGTTTTCTGTCAAATGCATTTTGTGAGTTTTAGATTTAGAACTGTGTTATGTGGCAAGAGACACAAAACATGATATGACCATTTTGATGATTGAGTTTACAGCAGAAGATCCAGGGGTCCTAATTAGATGACTTTGTGCAATGGTGCCAGTAGAATTTCCCACTGGGGAAAGGATAGCGAGGCAGTAAGTTCTGCGGTTTCCACATTAGGTGGCTTCTAATAGCACAGAAGCAGTTTTCCTGGGCCTTTCATGGAATCTGGGAACTGGGGAATGCAGAGGGGCAGCAGATTGCTCTTCATAACATTTATAATAATTCTATTGGGTCGATCTACAGTTAACCTAACTTCATTGTAAGAACAACGTACATGTACCCACCTTATGAAAAACTCTATAATAACACAAAATGAAGATGATAGGAACCCTTTGTTTGAGAAACACAAGAGCACTATGATCATATGTCAGACTAGATCTAATACAATGGAATTAAAATTAAATGTTATAAGAATACAAATTCTTCTTGGTATTAGGTGAACTTTCATAAACTGTAGGTCTATAGGTCTAAAGCAATAGAATTTTAGCTACATATTTAAAGTAGTAGGGGGAAGAATTTCTCTACATTTCAGGCTTATATATTAAAAGTCAGTGGTTGAACAAAGGAACAGGCAGGCAATTCGATGTGCATGTTCAATCTGTGTAAAAATAAAAAGGAAAAAAAAAGCAGGAGTGTGAATGGGAGATAGATTCCAGTGGTTTAAATATAATTTGTCCTCTCAAAAATTTGTGTGCTGGGGCTGGAGAGATAGCCCAGAGGTAGAATACTGACTGCTTCTCCAGAGGACCTGGGTTCAATATCCATCACCCACATGACAGCTCATAACTGTCTGTAACTCCAGTTCTGTGAAATATGAATATTCATGCTGGCAAAATACAAAATAAAATAAACAAATCTTTAATAATATAGTATTCAAAATTTATCCCCAATGTAACTAAAATAAGAGATGTTGGCAATATTAGGAGCCCATGGTATCATAACTAGGAAATAATTCGGTTCCCCCAGCACTAAGTCAGTTACCATGAGAACTGATTATTCCCAAACAGGTGTTACCTACATCCACTTCCACTTCTCTGCTGTGTTATGATGCAGCACTAGGAACTAGTCAAATGCATCTACCAAACCACTGAGTCCTCATCTGCAAACACCTGAGTTAATCACCTTTCCTTTCCATATTACTCTGGTCTAGGGATTCTGTTGTAGTGGTAGATAGCTAATGTAGGACATAAGAGGATCCATCTAAAAATGTAGGCTGGCAATCAAGTGGAAGTGAAAAGGCTATGAGCTAAAAGTTTCTGTTTTGTTTTGTGTGAGCAGAATAATTATTTGATTTGTAAGAAAAACAATTACAAGTCTTAGTTGCAGGTACAACACAGTAGTGATAGCATATAGATTAAACTAAGTAGGGAAAAGGTAACAATATGAAGAAAATTGATTAGGAAGGCATAGCAAAAGGGGGTATTCCCATAGCAACACTTTGAGGAAAAAAAAGCAAAGAGGGCAGAATTTTATGTATAATATAGATCAAAATGCAATAGAGTTTGTAATTTTTAAAAATGTGAAAGTTAATAGAATATTCTGGAAGTAAAAGTAATCTCACCTTATTAAAATTAAATGAATAGATGCTTTATGAGAGCAAGGACTGTCATAGAAAGTTGTGTAGGTTGTACCAAATTCAAGAGATTTATGGGGCTCTCTTATGAGCTCCAACACTGAATTTTGTATTTAAGGTATAACCACAAAGTCCTGTGGAGATCTGTATCTAGAGGTCAGAATTTAATCTACAATTATAGATACAGATTTTGTAGGCTGACATTCAGAAATTATAGATTGTATCTGTCAGGCTATTTAGTAAGGTGTCCCACAATTCTTTGTCAAAATAGACCTCTCACAATACAGCCCTTTCTGTGAGAGTAAGATTTAAACTCAAGTATGATCTATAATAGGAAAAAGGAACAGAAAGAAAACAAGGTAAGAGTATTAAAAGGGGTGTTGTGTAGATCATGGAGTGTTCTCATGGAGTCTATCTCAATACCATTTCAGATAGGGAGGGAATTAAAGTCTTTGGGCTCTCTACCAAGCTTCTTATTAATTGCTGGGTGGAGGGAGTGCAGAAACTCATCACCAAGTTACAAGTAAATTTAATTAAAAACCACAGGGACAGATTTTCCTTTTGAATAGATTTCCCATCCAAGGTAATCTAACTGGTTTAAGTAGACTTCTAGAACCCCATGACATTTTGCCTGGGTAAGACGTCCTTGCTGATAAATAAATTTATATTTTGGAGGTGGGGAGAGGCAAGAGTGTTGGCTAGTACAATTTGTTATAATCTGTCCATTTCAGTGATTTCCATCCTTCTTTCTTTTCCTCTTGTGATAAAAACACAAGATCTGCTTCTCATTTGTTGTTTCTGAAGCATTCTAAAGAAGAGAGAATAAAAAATATAATAATCCCAAATGTTATGTGTCAAATAGTACACTTGAATTTCAGTCATCAGAAGACACATTGGAATCTATTTTCATAGTTTGGCCTATGTAACTTTCTATGAAAGAAACTTATAATTTGAAATGGGTTTTTTAATTCAATAAATTTATTTCAAGATTTTTTATTTTATTATTATGAATAGAGAAGTCACACTTTCTATCCTTGTATATCCTTATTCAAGGTCCCTTCCCCTTCGACCACATCAGGTCATTTTCTCTTCTCCACAACTCCCCATTCTTCCCCCCTGGGCAGGCAGCAGACAGTCCCAAGGTCCCACTGTCCCAATATTGCTTAGTTCAGCCTCCACTCCTGACAGATACAGTTTTCTCCCCCCAACCTCAAGACTGAGTCAGGGGTTGCTGTAGGATTTGATAGATTTTGTGTATGTGGGCTTCACTTTTGAATTCAACACACACACACACACACACACACACACACACACACAGACAGACACTATTTCAATCAACCAAAAATACAAAGAAAGTAATTTACAATCACTATTATCAGAAAAAAATATTAATATATAAATTACTTTTATGTGGATAGAAACTTAATTACTACTAAATATCAATGACTATAAATATATTTGGTTCTTAGGAAGCAAAGTCAACAGGACCTGTTCATATAACATTTAGAAGCAAAACTTTGTAAAGCTGGGACTGTTATATACAACTACCAACCTCAACTACCTCATATAATCATAATGGAATATTAGATGACAAAGAAAAAGCAATTGCCATGGTTTTCTGGCTAGCAGTTACAGATGAAACGGATAAAAATGGTTAAAGTATTTAATTGTGTTATTTTAATATCACATACAGAATTATTGTTCTTATTCTTATGTTCAAGTTAAGAAAACTAATTTGTAACATCTCACAAATAGAAAAAATATAATAGCACCAAAATTCAATAACAGCTTTGTTTGTTTTTTTCTCAGTCATTAAAGAATGTCACCTCCTGAATAATTGCAGTCACTGTGAGAGAGGGGAGCTGTCACATGCATGATGTGCCTTCAAGGCCAGAATATAAAGCACAGCCCCATGGTGTCTAGTCTTGGTGCTGAGATGCCCTTGGGTAATACAAGACACTCAGAACCAGTATGAGATATTTTAAAAGTTTGCAGCAGAAGGATGGCTTCTGTTTTTGTATACATTTTGTTAGTGTGTGCCTTTTTATAGGTGAGTTGAGTCCATTGATATTAAGGGATATTAGTGACCACTGATTGATGTTTCCTGCTATTTTTGGTCATAGCTTGTATGTATTTACTTTCGGCTTTTCTTCTGTGGGATTATTGATTGTTTGTGGTTTCATGGGTGTATCTGGGATCCTTAGGTTGGAGTTTTTCCTCTAATGCTTTCTAGAGGGCTGGATTGGTAGATAGGTATTGTTTCAGTCTGACTTCATGAAATATCGTGTTTACTCCATCTACGGCGATTGATAATTTTGCAGGGTATAGTATTCTAGGTTGGCAACCATGCTTTTTTAGTGTCTGTATAACTTCTGACAAAGTCCTTCTTGCTTTCATCATTTCCATTGATTAGTCAGGCGTTATTCTTATGGGTCTGCCTTTATATGTGAGTTGGCCCTTTTCTTTTGCAGCTCTTAAAATTTTTTCTTTGTTCTATATGTTTTGTGGCTTGATTATTATGTTGCAAGTGGACTTTTTGGGGGAGTCATATCTATTTGGTGTTCTGTAAGCTTCTTGTATCTTTATAGGTATTTCCTTTTTTAAGTTAGGGAAGTTTTCTTCTATGATATTATTGAATACATTATCTGTGCCTTTGAGCTCTTCTTCTTCTTCTTCTTCTTCTTCTTCTTCTTCTTCTTCTTCTTCTTCTTCTTCTTCTTTCTTCTATTCCTATTATTCTCAAGTTAGGTCTTTTCATGGTGTCCCAGATTTCCTGAATATTTTGTGTTATGGCATTTTTGGTTTTAGTATTTTCTTTGTTGTATCTATTTCCACTACTGAGTCTTCTACTTCAGAGATTCTCTCTTCCGTCTCTTGAATTCTGTTGGTCATGCTTGTATCTGTAGTTCCAGCTCTTTTCTTCAGATTTTTTATTTCCATCTTTGCCTCATTTTGTGCCTTTTTTATTGCTTATATTTCAGTTTTTAATTCCTGAAATGTTTGTTTCATTTTTTTGGCTTACCTTTCTTGGTTTTCTTTGAAGGATTTGTTCATCTCTTCCAATTTTTTGCTTGTATTTTCTTCCATTTCTTTAAGGGAATTTTTTATATCTTCTTTGAAGTCTTGAGTAATCTTCATAAAGTTGTTTTTGGTGTTGTTTCCTTCTGTTTTCTCTTCATTGCTCTGTTCAGGTCTTGTAATTGTAGAACCACCAGTTTCTTCTGGTGTAGCCTTGTTGTTCTTCATATTATTATATGTATTTTTGCACTCATGTCTGCCCATGGCTTCAGTAGTTTATGATTAGGCCGCTTCTAGTCAGTTGTGGCAAGAGGGCTTGGGTGTCACTTATCTCCCCTGAGCAAGTGGTCTGCTGTGGACAGGGTTCTGAATTTTAAAGCTTCAGTCCTTCTCTGATGATGCAGTTTGCCCTGGAGTTAGGTCTGGCCATTCAATGTCCCTTCTTTTATGTGTGTCTGGAGGACCCCCTCACAGCCAAACCCTAGTCCTGTCTGCTAATGAGAGTCTGGGATCATGCTCTACAGATTGACTCTGGTCCCAGAAATCAACTTTCTGGATGGGGGACCAGGCACAGGAACCTGTTCACCTCTGGATGGGATCTGAATTTCAAAGTCCTCAGTCCTTCTCTGCTGATGCATTTGGAGGCAGAGCTGGCCATGCAATGCTCCTTCTTTTAGGTGTGGCTAGAGGAGCTTCTCACAGCCAATCCCTAGTCCTGTCTGCTAAGGAGAGTCTGGGATCAGACTCTACAGATTGACTCTTGTCTGGGAAAGCAACTTTCTGGATGGGGGATCAGGCACAGGAACCTGCTCACCTCTATATAAATAATTTTTAAAAATGAGAGAGAGAGAGAACTTAGATGATCTAAATCTAATCATTTGAAAACGTAAGTCAAGGGAGAAAAGGTTAGATCCTAGAGTATACATAAAATATAACTGAAAGTCTGGTGAGGTAAATAAGAGATGGAAAAAGCAAGAAAATCTAATGCAAGAATTTGACATATGAGAAAAGGTAAAAAACTGAAATGCACATTGGGGAGAGCTAGGCATACATATGTTTAATTTGTACAGTTAAATAAATGAAAAGACACAGACACAGAGAGAGACAGACAGAGACAGAGACAGATGGTCATGTTGCTCTGTCAACTGGAAATGCTTGTCCCTTATATCTCTGTGCATTCTGATTATTCAAGCTCATGCACACTACCAATGTAAGATTTTTAAACATAGGGTCAATACAACAGAGGTCTGCCCCAGCTAAACCATTTTCTGAAAAGATTTAATTGACAATACTTAATCAGTAGCATATTGATGAATGAAAAGAGAAGTAACAGTAGCTTCATATTATGAGCAACAAAGTTTAAAACAAACAGTTACATTAAAAAAACAAATTTTTGTGTGCGCATGTGTGTGTACATGAAATTGTGTGCTTGACCCAATCTTCACTCCAAACAATACTGTATGCTTTGCAGATTCAGCAATATATTTACTATCTCTTTATCAACTTAGTCTGAGAATGTATTTTTTTTCTGAGACAGTTTAGTATGCTGTTCATAAAAAAGGTTACTGGAACACAATTAAATTATAAATAATTAATTGCATAATAAAGAGGTTTTCATTTGATTATGTAGCCATTGAATAAATGATAACAAGGAAAATTAGCAGGAATACATTTTAATTTTAATAATATGAGAGCTAGTCTTATATTTGATCAATAGTTTTGTGTAAATGCTTCTTTCAGTTTTTTGTCAAATATTTTATTTAATTGCTACCCTGAAGAAGATGGTAAAAAAATATAGCAAAGCCATATTATCCTGTGAAGTAATATGAGCTAAATCTAACATCCAGTTTTATAAACTTGGAATTAGTTAGTTCATGCTAAGCTCACAGGTAATTATTTAAAATCTTTATTTAAGGGACTAACTGATAGCTCACAGGCAAAGAGCATATGCTGCATTCCAGAGGTCAAAACATCAGTTTCTGATACTCACAAGCATCTGTGACTCTAACAACAGGGGAATCTATAAAATTTTTAGCTTCTTTTAGTATTTGCACACATCACACACACACACACACTCACACTCATACACAAATAAATCTTAAGAGTACAAATATAAGTGCAATTTGTTATTCATATGATAGAGTATTATTTAGTTTTAGAACTGAGCAGAATTTGAGTCATCTATGGTCTGAGAAGGACACATAAAATATTCAAGGAAAACCCAAGTGAATCTGTGATGTCTTCCAGATAGGTACTAGAGGAAAATCCTTGATGCTTGGTTAATTTATTTTCACTAAATTGGATATCTACAAGTATCACATCACAGACTACAAAAGCATTTCAAACTTGATGACTTTTTACAGCATTTGTTGACTTTCTTTATGGTGTTGTGTTTTCTTCTTAAGAATTACTATGAATATTATTAGAATAGTAAATGATTTTGAGTGTTGTATACAGTAAATGTCTGATAATGCTCACTTTTTTTCCATTTTTGTTTATTATGTAGATAGATGCCCCTCTTTGCTTCTGTATCTTTTCAATATATTGACAAAACATTGTCTGAAATGCCAAGAGATTTTACATTTTATACTAATATTGTTAATTTTTTTATCATGAGCTATTAACAGTTGAGACTATTCAAAATAATAAAATAAAAACAACATTCACAACCCACAAGCAAATCAAATCTGAATCCTGCTGAAAGTGTGTCTCAGCAGTCAGAAATGGGTCTCAGAAATTAAATGCATAAATGCATGGCTCAACAAGCAAAAACCTGATTTTCCCTTGAAATAGGTGAAATTAGAAACCATACTGCCAATCATTTCTAAGAAATAGTTTAAAGTTATATGGTGGAAAAGAACAAAAAACCTGAATAGGGTTTTATTTTGGACTGCATGTATTTTCAACACTAACATAGTGTCAAACTTCTTAGGAAGTTGGAACCCAACTATTATATAAAAATATAATGTAATATAGCAGCTGTCTGTTGCTGGAAAAAATATCTCAATATTAAGTCAACTTAAAATGCAGGATAGATTGATTATGACTGACAGTTTTGCAGGTTATGGACTGTGAGACTCTTTGTTCTTGGGCCTGGGGTAGGAGTCCATTGTGGTAAGAATGTGTGACAGAAAAATGTATTTGCCTGATTTGGTAAGAAATAATAGAATAGGGGAGAAGATTAGAGTCTTATGTTCCCAGTAGTAGTATACCATGACATACCTTCTTTCCCCTATACTATTTCTAAGGATTCTGACAGCTTACAGTAATTGATTGGTAAATTCTAAACCTGTATCACAAAGCCTTTATAGTGCATTTAATACCTGAACCACAGCAAAAAATGAATAAATAAATAAATAAAATTAACTTCCAACACAATCTCCCGAGACTCTTTCAATGAACTACTGGCTACCACCTACATCTATGATGGTCTAAATATATGCAAAATTTATTCCACAAACTACAGTTTTCTTGATTTGATATCCATACTTTATTAAATGATGGGAAACAATAGATACACAGATGGGGTAGGTTCCAACAAGATTTTAATTTTTTATTCTCCCTGAAAAGTGAGTGGATATTATATAATCTCATTTTGTTGATCCCATTTATAGATTCATTGTACTAAAATATGTCCCCTTTTGAAGGATGGTACAACACCTGCACTTCTTTGAAAGATGATAAAACAGGCTTTGGTGTTCACTTCCAAGTCTACATTAATTCAGTAATTATGCCTTTGAAACTCATTCTATTGAATAAGACACAATTGCCTATCCTCATTTCCTCCCTGGAATCCTAAAGAACTGTTTTTACCAAACCAAATCATTTCCATTCACCATTACTCTGTAGTTGAAAAATAAACAAACTGTCTCCAAGCATCAAACTTTATGATATCACAAGGTAAGATTGTTACGTTTTAAAACTTAGTCCTAGGATGTTTCAATAATTTTTTTGAACTATAGCATTAAATTCCAGCCTGTATCCCTACAGTGTCAGCTGTGCTAGTGCATTCATTGAACTGGCTTTGCAGACAAAATAGTGACATCTGATCACTATTTCCCACCTTCTCCATGTCAAAATTCTAAATGTTGTGACATAACCACATAAGGAAGATTTCTGATGATATTGATAGAAAACATTAAAATACTATGGAGAAACTGGCTAATAAACAAAATTGGCAATTATTTTTTCTTCTTTTGAAAAATCTATTTACAGCACCGTTGAGATAGTCCAGTCTATAATGGTGCATTTCACCGAAGCCTGGTGATGTAAATCCAGCCCCAAGAACTGAAGAAATCATAGAAAGGAAGATCAACTCCATATTGTCCTTTGACCTCCACATGCTACTGTGGAACACACACACACATACATACATACACACACACTTTTAAAGGTATTTTTTAGATTTTAGAAGTTATTTGTAGATTTATAGGAATGAATCCTAATCAGGTAGATATTTTTCATGAATTTACAAGACTTTTGTCATTTGAATTAAATGACATTTAGCATACATCTCAGTACAAACTCAATCTATAATTATAATTTTTTATAAAACACAATTAAAACTATGCATTCCAATCAAAATGCGGAGTGAAATCTGTTTATTGCTACTTTATTATGGTTCCCGATATTTTCTAGACTTCAAGCTATGCACCACAGGGATAAAAATCTGGTCAATTTTTATTTATCATTTTAATTTGACAACATATGTTAGCGCTACTTAGGTAGGAAACATGGAGTTTGGTTTGTACTTTTTTTCTGAAAAAAAATCAAAAGCTTGTAAAAAACAAAACTATTTCTCAGTGTAGTGATTTTCTTTCATTGAACATAGAATGTTAAAGTTCTATCACCTAAAACTGACCTAGTCATAAAACTGTGCTAACTTGTTAAAATCACACAGGCAGCATCTGCAGGGAGATCCAGGAGTGTTGATGCTGCTAAATTCTTCTTTAATATTCATAAATACTTGCAGAATTACTAATAGCCTCAAAATGTTAATGTCCCAAAAATTATCCAAAAACTACAACTGAAAAGTTGGTCAGAAATTTTTCCAACAGTATTTAATAGAAAAGGATAACAGAACACTGGGACAAACTTACTGAGTAGGTTGCCCCAAAGAGCAAGGGTGTGGAGAGCTCATTGCCATTTCTGAGTTACATGTGCAATTGAGCATGAAGTGTTTGCTCACAAAAAAAATATCTTCTTACCACAAAGCTAGATTTGCTAAAGATTATATTCATTCAATCCATCTACCCAGTTTCATTGGGGATTGTGTTTTCTGATGTTGGAATATATGAACTGACTGTCTATCCATAGATTTATTTAGGCATTTTTATTTCAATGCTAACCTAGATATAAAGTTATATTTATTTTCCCCACACGGTTCCCCTTTTACAGTATTGCTCTCCAATTTCATCCCCCAGCCTTCTGATTAAAACAATAGAGTCTACTTACCAAAGCACAGCCAAGGGAAAGATAGATTAATATGTCAACTAAAACTGACAGCTGGATGTCTAGTGCCAGTGTTAGAGAACTCTATGGAGTTTGGGGACTTTTAAACAAATTCTTCCATTGAGGGGACAACAAAACTTTAATAAAGGCTTTATTGTAAGTATCTTCTATTTTATAGATTTGAAAACTGCAAAAAATATTATGTTAAAAATTTAAAACAGATTGGTTGTATTCTAGTGTGTTATTTTAATATTTAATCCTAGTACCATGTTTTAAATAATTTTTACTCCCTCAATTGTACATTTCCTGGTATATGTGTGTGTGTGTGAGAAAGAGAGAAAGCGAGAGAGAGAGTGGTCACTCATGAACTTGTTAGAAAATGGCAAGATACACAAAGTGTTTCACAGGTGCCCACCAAACACAGTAGGAATGAACAGTATTGTTGTTTTTCAAATCCATAGATTTTTTTTTTTTTTTTAGAAATAACTATTGAACAAAAGACCTGTATAGTACACATTACTACTGGGGACTAGAAGTAAATCTAGAAGGCATAATATGTTTTCACCTCATATTTACATAGAAAGAAAGCAGAATTCAGAGAAACTCTATTGCTAGTTTCCACTCTGGTTTAATACAGACAAAGGCAAATTTGGGTTCCAAAGGGAAAACATTGTATATATGTTTTGAAAAAACTATTTTTACTCATAATTGTCAAAGATTAGAATTAAAGAAGCTGTGAGAAGCAATGACAGTCAGAATTGTTCCTACAAGGAGAAACATATATTTTTACGATAGGGAATGAGGCAGCCGGCACATGTGCAAATGAAGGGTCAAAGCATTGCATCTGGCTCCTCCATGGCTTGCTCATGCTATCATCAGAAGGCTGCCATGTTCATGGAGGGAGGGAGGGAGGGAGGGAGGGAGGGAGGGAGGGGCAACTGGATATGACAGAAGAGTAGCTTTCCTGCCTTCAACTGTGTCTTCTAAAATAAACATCATAACTGTGACGCACAAGCCTACTTATGACAATGAAAATATTCCACAAATTAAAACCCAAACAGATTTATTCTTCCAAATACATGCTATTTACCAATCATTATTTTCTAATTGATTTTTCTGCCATTCACATTTTTCTTATTTCAGAAAAACATACCTTGTTTATAAATAAGAGGTTAAAAACTGACTCTTGATTTTCAGTACTTTGTGCCCAGAAAAATTTCTAGTACTTTCTTTTCTGCCTTTTTCTTCAAATAAGCATACTTCAGCTGAAAATTGCCCATTATTTTGCACATAGTTTAAACTTTTTCTTAAAAATAAAATTTCTGAGCTATGTCTGCCACTATTTACAAAATAAAGCATATGTTTTAATTTAGTCTATCTATTCCATGTATTCCTTGCATAAATCTTTTCCTGTAGTAAATACCATCAATCCTTAATTCATATATAGCTCCTTTCATGAAGGAGTGCTGAATCAATTGCTTCATACTCTACTCAGAGCACAGGGACAACACTGAATACTCCCTTACTGCATATACCTCACATTCCTTCCCAGAAGGGAAAAATGTATATATAAGATACAATATTACTCCACCACAGGGCAAAATAAATCCTACAAATGGAGGGAGGAAGTAGTTAAATAGTCAAAGGCTGCTGTAGGAGCAGAGAGACTGGTAGTTTGTATTTCTGGAATGCATGCTAATGAAGTATTCACACACTGGGGGTTGTTCTTTTTCTCATAAAAAGTACTACTTTCTCTGCCCGAGGAGCAGCAAATAGTAGCATTAGAAGAAATGATAAGTAGCTGTCTACTCACAGAAACAATGGCTCAGAGAGGAGAAGACACTCCAAAGAAGGCAGAATGCCTCAGATCCCTGCAGCTAGCAACAGCTTTCAAATTCTGACAAAAGGCCCCTCTTCTATAATGTCAAGGAGAGCTACTAAGGCAGGTCATGCAGAGCCTGGGAACTCTGCCTTTGGCTCTTGAGAAACAACTAGGCGGGAACTAAAGGAAACTTTAACTAGTAACAAGAAAATGAAGAAAGAGAAGGAATAAGTGAGGAGAAGAACAGGAGCGGACTGAGCATAGAGGGAGAGAGACACAGGAGGAGGGTAAGAGGAGACACACAGGGGGATGCAAGTATATCCTGGAAGCCTGTTGTTTTTTAAGTCAGAGTTCAGGGACAATTGTTGGTTGCTAATAAAAAAATAAATAAATCAGGTCCAAAGCAGTGTTTCTTTTTCTTCTCCACATCCTCCTCCTTCTCTTCTTGTTCTTCTTCTTTTAAAGTTTTATTTTTATTTAAGTTTTTTTTTTTAATTTTACATACCAACCACAGTTCCCCTTCCCTCCCCTCCTCCTGCTAGTCCCTAGCTTCTGCCCACCCTATCCCTCATCTAATTCTCAGAAATGAGCTAAAGGTTTGAAAGTCCTAAGCAAGGGGAAATTGAAAAATAAATTGGGAACTCTAGTACTTAATATTTACATATCCTATGCCTGGTTTTGATTGAATCAAGAAGCAATGGATGCAGTCTGTGTTGTATAGAATACATCTGATATATTAGTTCTTACCTTTAGATGAAGACATCTTTCTCAACTACTCACAAATTATTCACATTGACAAAAGTGGATCTTAATTTTTGGTGCCCCAAGTGTAGACAGACATATGTTAAGAAGACACACAGAAACACTTGTAACTGTAACAAATAAAAACAAATGATTACCCAAATATCAGAAAAAAAGCAACCAATAACTTATAGAGCACCCAAAAAGACATAAGATTTTACAATGTAAAGGACTACGTAAGATTTAGAAATGTGAAATAAATCTTGCATTCTCATATGACAAAAAGCACAAACTGTAAAATTTTGATGTTTGTTAAGACATATAAATTTTCTAAGGGAAAGCAATAGTTCTGTGTGAGAACATATATAGAAATAAAAGTGATCTTATTGTAACAGGTAACTTATAGCAGTTATGGTTTTCTGCACAAGACCTGCACAGGATCAAGCCAATCAATACTAAAGCAGTGACAATAATCAGCTCATGAGTCTCTGTCCCTAGGTGAGAAGCTATTAACAGTTGATGGTTGCCTAGGAGAAAGAATCAACTTTTCTTAAGGCATGGCTTATGGTTAGTCATCCATTCTCCAAAGACTGGTCTCACACTCTTATATGTATGAGAGGGGGTCCTTGAAGTTGTCATACAGGGAAGCAAACTGCTCAAAGAGATAAGAATGAAAACCTGGAGAAGATTGACTTCATAAATTGGTTTCAGACTTTGAGGTGTCTAATTACAGGCAGTTTATTACCAATATATTTCAGTCCAGTACAATTTGAAAAGAAAATTTCCTGGTGTAATATAATACCTTCTACACAAAGAAGCATAATTATATGAAAACTCAACTCAGGGTATTTGTCATCTCTTGCAAAAAGATTGGTTTTAAAAATATGCTACTTTACTAGCTTATGAGCCTCAAGATCTTTCCTGTTCTCAAACAGATATTATAGTGCTGTGGTGCTGTAAGGGGTTTCTGACCATGTCCTGGTCAGAGTTTCAAACTGCCTGCTACCTCTTCTCCCCCCCCCAAAAAAAATGACTCAGACACTTACATTAATTTCATCTTGTTTGGCCTCTGTCATAGGCACATTGCTAGCTAGCTCTTTCATCTTAATTCAGTCCATTTCCAATAATCTGTCTAGTCATGTGGCTGAGCCTATGTCTCACCTGGGTTCCTTACATGGTTCTTCTTGGCGGCTGGATGGAGTCTGTCTGACTCTGCCCTCCTTCTCCTGACTATCCTCTGATTCCTCCACCCACTTCTACAGCACTCAACACAGGAAAAAACAATTTCTTTATTCAAAGAATGATATTTACAACATATGGACATTACCACAGCAGTGTGGGAGCCTGGGGGAGCCTCTGGCTATATGGATCCCTTAGATTACTAGCTACCTCAGGTCTTGGTTGTAAGAACTTGATATGGCCTGGCCCAACAGATAATGCAGATCACCATATATCAGTTAAATCATTTCCAATTCTCTGGATGGAAGAACCTTGTTCATCATGTTTGATATTGGAAAGCCAATCCTGTGTGCTTAACATTCCTGGTTTCTCTGGAGATATGTGGCCTTAAAAGCATTCATGCTATGCTTTCAAGATATATAAACAGGAAAAATTAAATAAATAAATAAATAGCTAAATAAATAAATAAATAAATAAATGTGAACATGATTTTTGAGGTAGAGAAAGCGGTAGAGGAAAATTTAGGAACACAGATAGGGAGAAGTGGAGGTTGATAGAATGAAGTTTAAGGCCATATAAACTATCAGCAAAACTTTTTGTGGGAAAAAAAGAAGCAATAAAAGCTCTACACAAACAGCAGAATAAATCATGTTTGTGAGGAAATGAAAAAAAAAAGAGAATAAATACTGTTGGTAGAGGAAAATATAAAGTAGCATAACCACATAAGCAATAGTGGGGATGCTCTGCAAAAGCGAACAAAACAGACTAAAGGTACAACTGACATATAATCCAACAACTTAATGACAGGGTGTATAGTGAAAGTAAATAAAGTCATTGCATCAAAACACTGGTCACAGTAAGCAAGATAAACAGCCAACTCAGTTGTGTATTAACAGATGAGCACTTAAAAATAGAGGCAACTATCCAACAGGAATGTGATTCAGTCACAAAGAACAAGAAATTCTGTTAATTGTGAGAACAATTACAGAACTGGAGATTATCACATTAAATGGAATAAGCTGGGTGCAAAAAAGAGATAAATGCCATTTGTTTTTAGTCATTTCCCATAAGATTACAAAGATGATCTCATAAAATTAGAGCGAATAATGATAACAAATGGACAGGTTATGTGTATGAGTAGTAGAAAGTACTTAAATAACTACACAAAAGACAGCTATACAGAAAATAATGTTCAGTATTTCAAGCACAAAAAGGTAACTAATAACTCTAAAATATTTCTTATTTCAAAGTAATGAGAAAAAAATTAAGCCAGCAAAAAAGGAGGCAGCTATCTAAATAGAGAACATGCTAATCATCCTGACTTGATCATTTCAAGTTTCATGTTAATCAAATTATCACAGGGTATACTATATGTAAAAATATCATGCATCCAATAAACATACACACATCTCTGTAACAGTTTATATTTACTGCTTAAAAGATTTATTCCTGACTCTGGGAACTGAGATAATTGACCACATTTCTCCTTTCTCTCTATATATTTTACAAATTTCTATGTTATTTATGTGTAGTATTCAACTTCCTTCCACAAAAGGATATTATTTCATAAAATTCAACATTATTTACTAAAGTTTATTAATAAAATCAAGGATCCAGAATTAGCTGAGCACATGAGAAGAATATTTCTAAAGATGTGATATAAAACTAGCAACCTCTATTGTTGTGCTATACTTCCTCGCTCAGTACAGAAAAAGCAGAATGGCATGTGAGTATACATCCAAATAGCCAACTTGGAAATTAACTAAAATTAATCAGGATAGGGCAGAAAAGGGCTATGGAACCTGGAAAGAAGGCTTCAAACACACACTCTGAGTCTAAGTCAACATTAATATGTACAAAAGTTTAGAAAACACATTTCAGGCTGATTAAATAGTACTAAAAAGAGGCCTGAGGTGTGAAAATTCATGATGTGTGCAGAGAAGGGTGAACAATACAACTATTAATAGGCTGCTTTGGAACCCTGTGAACACCAAGACAGGAAAACTATACAAGAATCAGACTGTAAATGTGGGAAAGGTCCCCAGGTGCCCTGTGACTGATCAGAAAGCTTTTAAGCTATACAGGCACTATCAGATTTGGTTTTTGAAGGTTACACTATTGGCAAGCATGAAGAAGAACCACAAGAGGAGAATTTTCTTAGATGTTAAAGCACTTCTCTTTCAAAATGAAGATGCCTTTTAGGATAAGATGCTCAGTAAAGGTGGAGGCAATATGTCCCATGCTTTGAGGGAAGTGTTGTTAAACATATGTTTCTTCATTAATATCAAAGAGCATATGCACAGTCCCTATATACAGCATGGTGCTGGCTCATCACCAAAATTATTTATTAAGCACCCACATGCATATGAAACTTTAGCAGAGATAAATCACCTCCAAATGTCAAATGTATATTTTAATGTAAATATTACAAGAATAGCTTAAGTCATTGTAGCTTCTTTTCAACCCCCACCAATGCTGTCTTAAATTTCAAGAAAATCAAATGCACTCAACTCCAGTGAACATTCAAAGAAGGTTTTTATTTTAAAGATTTGCTATAGAGTTTGATTCAGTAAGAGCACATGCTGTGAAGGCAAGGGTAAGAAGGTATGTGGAAAATAGACAATTCATTTCTGAGGTTGGGAAAGTAATTAAAAGAAAAGATGAGGGTGTATATCTTATACAATTAAATGGCAGATTTCTAAGGCAGTATATCAACATAAATGTGAACAAGAAGAATAGACACTAAAAACACTAAGATTATTTTGATTAGAAAAAGATTGTCATAAGGTGGCTAATTTGAGTCACGGTGAGTATATTTTTATAAAATATGATGTAATAATTTTAAAAAGCAGAAAATATAGAACATTCTTTCAATTTCTCTTTGTATTTGCAGCTCAATGTAACCTTGGAGATGGTACTTGCATAATTCAGAAACAAACAAAACAAAATTTGAATTTTTATATTTATATTTAACTTAAATATAATATTGTTGTTTGTAAAATGCAGCAGAACTCCAAATGAGTTACACTGAGCTTTCTCACAATTTCTATTCCTTATGATGCCTTAACATGAGAGCCATGGCAGAACAAAGGCTGGTTTGGCGGTGGACATGTAACTTAGAATGGAAGAAAGTGAACACAGACATCTTCCCAAGCTGGACCATCCTACTTGTCATGAATCCTCTTTCTTCAACTTTCCTGGGTACTACTCACTTTGTTGACCTAGTATTTATGATTAATATACAGTGTTATGCATATGTTTAAGAGGTATACCATTATGGTCCCAAAATACACCTGTGCCTACAAGGTTCCTGCAGGTTAATGTTTTCTGCTAGAGAAAATGGCCTCATTTGCATTGACTTTCAATGAGTTCCTGCAGGCAAGCACCTGCAGCCTATCATCTGCAGATACCTGCCTGCAGGCTGAGGTGTGCTATCCCGGAGTCTGCAGACTAACTATAGCCTTTACTATTATATACTTGCAGAACATGAAGAGGGGCAAATTGAGCCAATGGACTGTGATTCTCAGTCCTTACAAACTGCTTTAGGTGTGAAGATGGTTGGTGACTCAAACCATAGTCATCACACAAGTAGAGATTGGCCTCTAACAAAGAAATCAACAGTAAATGAAAATGTTTTAATACATATTTAGTAGGATACAAGGAATTAAATGCAGTTACGTTGTAAATATCAAGTATTGGAAATTTAAAGAAAAATAGTAAAATATTTAATTTAAAGAAAAATATATAATTATATTTTTATTATTATTATTATGAACAAAGAAGTCACACTTTCTATCCTTGTATATTCTTATTCAAGGTCCCTTCCCCCTCCCACCACATCAAGTCATTCTTTCTTCTTTGTAAAATTTATTTTTTACCTAAGTATGTTCTTGAAAATTTCTTCGCTAAGGTACAAAAATGTTTTCAAGTATATATATGTATATATATACATATATACATATCATGTATGCTTGATGTATGGTATAATCACTCAGTAAGAACATTTCTTATAAAAGAATGAATTAGAAACTTATTAGGTAAATATGCAGCATAAGAATAACAATAGAGAATTTCTATAAAAGATGAATTATTATACTTTTAAAGAATACAATTAAAATTACTTCCATGCCAACTTCTTTTCTTACATATTTTGTTGTTATGGGACCCAAGTTTTCAACCATTGAACCTGCTTTCTCTACATTTTTCTTTCTATCACTGGGCATTCAAGGATTCAGTCAAACCTTTACCTTCTTAGGCTCATCAGTTACGTACTGACATTCAAACTGCAAATGTGGTTACATTGCAATCAACTCACTTCCCACTAGAATGTCCAGTAAAGCCAATATTTCCATAAACAAAATGAGAAAGAGAGAGATGCTCCTTTCTGAGGTGCATCTGCAAATGCCTTAAGATTTCCATTGTAGCCCTGCCTACAAAACATGCTGCAGGTAGTATGTACCAGCAAGGCTGTAACTTTTCAGTTGATCTTGAATTTGATGAGGTTCATACTTCTTATCTCTGTGTTTAGTCATTCATTTTATCATCTTCCTACTTCAATCTCTTCCAGATGGTTCTCTAGTTCCATGCTTCAGCTTCTAATCTATCCCACATTTGGAAGTCAATGGTTCTTTCAAAAATCTTAAAACAAATCATAGCTTTTCATAATTTCGAGTGTTGTCTAGTCACATACATTTAAACTCAGTACATGAGCTTTGTGAGCTTCCACTCTACCCGGCTCTGGCTTATCTCTTAAGCTATCACTGGTTTCCATTTTTATTTCCATTTTCTTTTTGTGCTAGCTTGTAACTTTTATCTTGCCTTGTATTTGTCAAGTATTATCTTCTCACAAAACTTTCAAGGCTTTCTCCAGTGTTTCATTTTAGAATATTTTAAAGCATTTTTTTTCTAAAGAAATAAATTGTTTCACTGCTTTTTGAGACAACTCATATCCTTTATTTTGTGCGGTTTGAGTCATGCACCAAGCTTCCCTTTAAAGCTATATGCTTATTTCATATTCCTCTGGTTTCTCACAAGACACTCAACTTCATGAGGGCAGCCTTTTTGCTTTTTTATTGTTGTTATTACTTTTATGATCATAGTTATTTTTGTCATGATCTTCTCTTGAGCTGAGAAATGTGAAGAGCACATAACAAATACAAGACACATGCTTTCTGGAACTTACAATTGAATGAAGAGTTGAAACTTGAATTTGATTATGAAGGATGAATAAAGAGTAATGTTCCAATGAATGACATTTGAGAAATAAATTGTAGGTAGGGGATGGAGGTGAAAAACATCATAACATTCACAGATAGTTTGATATCTCTCTATGGACCTAGCATTCAGGGAATCAGATCACAAGCCATGAATATTATGAACATCACAATCACACACAGACTTTGCACCAAATAAAATGAAGCAAATGATTATAATTAAACTTGACAGTGACCTTTCTGATGGTCCACTTTATTTCTGCAACCTGTTCAATAGTGGCTGTTAAGGGATGAGAAAAATCATTCTAGCAAACTCTAATTGAGTGCTTTTCCAAGTGTTTATAATTTGTTTCTAGATGTCATTGATTACATCGTGATATGAAATGGAGCTGAAAATCCTTAATCTTTGCCAAGACATAGAAGGCCATCCAGATATCCATATTTAAGACTCCTCACATTCAGTGGCTCAGCCTCTTCATCTTTCAGGCTAGAAGGAGCCTTACCTCAAGCAGCCAACTGATTTGTCTTACTTCATGTAAGTTGAACTTGCTTGCTTCCATCAATTGTGAGATTGCATACTATTGGAGCTTACTATTTGTCTATATCACTTGCAGTGTTCTTCTCAGTAACTTCTCTTCCACAATTACTTCACATTCTGCTATTACCCAATGCTCAGTGGCATCATAAACAGTATGCATAAAACAGCATTTTTACTTGGCCACAATTTAGAAGTCATTTTACTTTTGTTTTCTATACAGCTCATATGTGAATTTGATGCAGCATCTTAGAAGTGAAGAATGGTGTGTGTTACAAGTATAGCCTGAAAATCAGCTGCAATATTTAGTTCTGTGTTCTGTTTAGAAGTGTTAGTAAACAGATTTGGCCAGAGGCCCAGCAACAAAACTACTGTAAAACAGTATCTAAATTTATATGTAATACTAAATTCTAAGCAACAAATAATAATGAGTTTGAGTCACAACTAGCAATGCACTTCTCTTACTAGCTGTCATGTACTTAGCCCTAGTCTGTCTTAAAGAAGATAGTAAATGCTCATTTTATTGACACGTTCATCTCAACTCTATTTTTCAGTGATTAGTCTACAGATGTTTATAGATCTTCTGCCAGTTTATAGCATTTTCCCCATGTCCTTGCGCCCACTGAGAGTAAAAACAAAGCAACCTAGGACCTTAATACTTAATTTTAAAAGTTTTATTAGGGGGAGTAAAGGGAGGGTCAGTTGGTAAAGTACCTATTCTACAAGCATGAGGAGATGAGACTGATAAGCCACATGTAGGTAAAGAAGTTGGGTATAGTTATATAGATAGCAGTTGACTTCTGATCTCCGTAGGTGCATACTTTACTACATGTACACATGCACACACTGAATTAGTGAAAGCACACTTATACGTACTGGTGTTTTATTATTGTTTGCATATCCACATATGACTAGCACAATTTATAATCTTTTATCTGTACTGTGAAATACATATGTTTCAGTCAATAAGCCATTTCATTTGCTTAAAACACACAAACATACAAAGCACCTTTGTAATGCTCTGTAATTTGTTTTATCTATTTATGGGTAAGATGTGTGGAAAAACTATTAATTTTCCCAAAGGTTTTACATGAATTTCCTGTTAACAATGTTATTCTTTGGTGTCCACAAGAACCTATTGAAATGAAGTCATAAATTCTTAAGTTAGTACAAAATAAAGTCATTAATAAAATCATTAAACTGTCAAAACTCCTAAGCTATCAAGCATTGAACAAAACAACATATGTCTAATATCTTCCATTTCTATTGTGCATGTAAAGAGGTGGCAAAGAAAATTGTCTATAATTTTCTTTCACGGCAACAAGCGAGTTCTCAGAGACACATGAATAGCGATGTGTGTTTTATTTCCTTCCATTAATTCATTCATTGGAAGAGAAAAATGAAATATTGTTTTATATATATATATGCTCTATTTCTCACTACCCTGTGGCCAAAGACAAGTGTATTTAGTAAGTTGCTGGAGACGTTCTCACAGTGCCTGCTGCAGCTGTACAAATGCCTCTTACCCTCTTCCCATTGACAAGTTCATTTTAAACAGAAGTTATGAACCCTTTCCCTGAGTTCTCTCTGCACTTTGCTATAAAATTCCCACTTACCTCCCATTTTCACTCTGGGTCACAAAGAGTTTTTATTAGATAACAAAGTAAAACAAAAAGTGCCCATGAACCTTGGGGAATGCCATTATACACAGAGTATCCATCAAGGATTCCAGGCCTCCCTGGAGAGATTCATGTGGTTCTGCAGCTGTCTGGGGGCAAGACTTTGGTGCTTTTCACATGCATGACTGCAAGAAAGGAGATGTGTAGACAGAATATGGGTAAAAGTAAAAAAAAGAATCCTTTATTTATGAGACAATCATCTCTTTTTACCAGTTATTTGTTAGTTAAGAACAGTATGGGTGAATTTTTGACCACTTCACTAAATATGAAATGCCTCCATTATCTTTCAGATACATTAAAAAAATATTCTTCAATAAAGTATTTTAATCTTTAATTACATTTATTTTTCATCAGAGATCATTGTGGACCTATGATATTTGAAACAATTGGACAATCATCCTTCCATATTTTATTCTGGTTCATTGTATTTGTTGAATATAGATGATTTCTACAAATAAACTATTACATATGTGAGACACCAATCTCATTCACTGGTTTCCCAGGGGATTCTGTTATAACACTAACAAAGTAACCTTGTGTTAAAGATCATCTTTAATTTAGTATTCTTTGAGGAGGTTCTTGGTCAGGAAGGGCATGCAATAATTAGTAAATTGTCAGTTGACTTATAAAGAGTTACAAATTAACCCAGCACATTTTTCTGTCTTTCCCTCTTTACTTTTTAATTTTCTTCTACTTCTGATATTGCATCATTTTCTTCCAGTCATCTAGGCTAGCAATCTTAAAGTTATCTCAGATTAGATAGCTTTCTTTAATCTTTAGCCAAATAGATGTCTAGTTGGGTCCATTTGGAACAGAATTGAGTATCTGCTTTTATCCTCACATCACCTGTTCACTGCCAACATCCTAATGTAGACCTTTATCAATGGCTGAGTTTTGCAGCAGAAGATAGCTGTCTTAACTGTTGGACACCATGACAGAGTACCTGAAAGATATTGTTTTTTTCACAGTCCTGTCATTTGAGAATTTCAACCGAGTTTTTTTTTCCTTTAATTATAACAACATCCTTCTTCACTGTGTACTGAGTTGAGGCATTCTGAAACTCCTTTGCTAGAGTCTCGATGCCCAATGCAACTGTGTCAAAGATATAGCCTACAAGGTTAATTGAGTTCATAAGAATAGAGTCTAAATGGGCTTTGATTGTTTATGAGATCACGAATGTTTTCCTTTGTACCACACATGGAGGTCACCTGAACACATGGTGAGGGAGACATGCCTAAAAACCTCAAACAAAACCAAATATACTCAGATGTCCAGACTCAAAAACCAAGGAAACTTATCTATACTATGGTAGCCTAGATTATTAAGGCAAATATCATGTGATGGGAATTACATTACTTACTCATTAAGATAAAAATTGTACCTTTTTATTCCAACCTGTGAAAAAAACAGTTAAAAGTATACTCAAATGTATAGTATCTTCTTAGCATTTTAAGGCATGGAAATAATAACAGAGAATAAATCATTTGCCAAGTAAATAGCACTCTTTTTTTCCATCAGGGATTTGATTTTCAATTCCATATGAATTATAAATTAAGAATCACTTTTAATAAGCACAGATAATAAGCAATTTTCTAAGTATTATATAGTCAACAAATGACAAACCCAGCAAAGAAAAATCTTTCTTGTCATTAGAGTTTGCTTTTGTGATAGTGTGATAAATGTCTTGACTTAAAGCAGTTTGGTGAGGAGTTGTATCATCTTACAGTATATTAAGCAAAGCCAAGGCAAGAAGCATAGGCCACAAAGCAATGCTATATGCTGGCTTGCTTAATGCGTTGCCCCTAGGCGTCCACTCAACTACCTTTCTTATCCAATCAGGCCTATCTTATCTAGAGATGGTACCACTCATAGTGGGCTTGATTCTCCAACATGAATGTGTATTTTTTACAAATGCCTCAGACACCCTGTCAAGCAGACTGATAAAAGCATTATTACTACTATGGTTTCATCTCTTAGGTGACTCTAGGCCTGTGTGAAGCCTAACTCAATGTCATAATTTAGAACCTTTCTTGATATATGCGTGGGTATATTAATGTTTTTAGAATAACTACAAAAGGTAAGGATTTGATGTAAAGTTATAAAATTCTGAAATAGAATAGGATCAAAGGTCCCATGACAGTTAATATCAATCTAATATGAATTAGATTTAATACTGAACCTATTTCACAGCATTGAATATAGAATTCTTTGTGCTATCAATGAAAATCACAACTTTAAGAACCAAACCTACAACCTGATACTGTTTTCTATCAAATATCTCAGAAAATCCATCACCTTTTTATGTTATAAGTCATTTCTTTCTGCATTAGACATCCCACAGTCTTTAAGATTCAACTCAAACTGTGGCTCTTTATCTTGAAATAGTTTTTCCAAAAATATTTTTTCTAACTATTGATATTTTTTGCCCTCTTATTGCTATAACAAAGAACAATTATTCTATCTTATTTTGGGGGATTTTCATATTGAAATGCTTCTTTTGTGCCCTAGTCTATCTTATTCCTTCTCTTCCCACTGAGTCTTACCAAATGAGCTGGCGAAACTTACCAAATGTCTTCCTAAGAATAAGCATTCGGGCAGTGTTAATAGTGATCACAGAGAACAAAGAGAAAGCATTCACTTATATTTTCTCAGATGAACCACCCAAAAACTTATACGTTGTTTCTTAAGATCTTCAAAGAAATGTTTTAATAAACATATTTCAACATAAAATTGGGAATTTACTTAAAAATAAATGAAAGTCTTTTAGCCATTTGTTTAGAATTGAAGTATTCATGTTTTTATGGCTTTAAGCAGTAAAATGATACAATTAAGTTGTTTAGTGACAAATTACATCCAAAGTTTTTTAAAATCATCAGAAGAATTAAATTTAAATGATCATAGATATTATAAATATAGTGAAACATCCCTGAAGAAAACATACAACACACAAAAAACAGGCTCTTACTATGAACCGTATGTCCGTAATAAAATGTACTGCAAGCTAGAAACTTTTCTTTCTGACTTATTTCTTTGAAAAATTACTTCACATTATCAGCAGTCTTCTAGAACTAAGACTTTATGTTTCATGGTATTCTGTACCACAGTTACTGTTAAATGGGACAGGAAAAATGAGATTGATAAAAATGTCAAAATAAAGATATGATTTCTTCCAGAAACACTTAAGAACAATTCTCTAGCAAATTACTTTAATGATTAATTAGAAATAATACTATTAAAACTACACAAGAGAGAAATAGGCACTTTACTTTTTTACATGGTTTACTTTCCAGGAGTGTCCAAGCTTTTGGCATTTTGACAGAATTTTGTCATCTTCGTATGTGTTGGATGCATTCATAGTCACTGTCCACAGGTCATAGGTTGGACATCTGCTATCCACTGACATTTAGAACACTGAGTGTGCTTTATACAATGAGTTACAGTGTTGATGTTAAAAATATAGATAGTGTTTACTGTGTATCAGCTTATCCTTAAAGTGAGAATATACTTCATGGCATGATTTTAAGAAAAATTTTCTGATATCAGATAAAAATGTCTCTATTTCTACTAATGCCAGCTATAAGTATAGATCTTTGGAAAAATATGAACATTTAAAATATTCTAGTTTTCTAGAGCTTTAGGTACAATACAGATTTAACAGATTTTGAAAATAATATATAAGTTATCTTTGATTTTATGAGTTTGAAAGACCAACTTACACTACCTGGACCCTTGTCTTTTAGGACAAAAAATGTATTACTTTATCTTATCTTTAGAATTATATGGATCTTACAGTCATTTCAGAAAGCCTAATATGACACCCACAACTTTATAAATATTAGGATTTGTTAAATCAGTAAACAAAACTGATGAAACAACTGAGGGGGGAAAAACCACAGATTTTTAAATGCCACAATTTCTAGTTGAAAATTACTGTTTATTTTGATGCTTTAAAAAGGGATATATTTACCAAAAGAAAAATTTGCACACACATTGACAGATAGCAAGTAATCCAACATGAAATAAATATGACAAACAAAAAGTGTATGGTTTTGAGATCAAAGTCTAAGATTCAGAGATAGGGAATTTTGGTTTTAATGGCATTGTAATAATTTATAGGACATGATTTGTAAAATGAAACAAAATAACAGCCTGGTGTGGTAGGTCACAGCAGGAAGGTAGATCTTTGTGAGTTTAAAGACAGCCTGGTCTACAAAGCTAGTTCAAGGAAAGCTAGAGCTACACAATATTCTGTCTCAAAAATCAAATCAAGAGAAAATAAGAATCAATATGAAATTTAAATGTATAGATAAAATGGCCATTAATATTGGTGTTATTATTCCCATATACAAACTTTCAAATACACATGTGAATCAAGTACATGACAAGAATCTTTCAGAATTCTTTTCTTGGTTTTTTTTTGTATTATTATGGATAAAGAAGTAACATTTTAATTGGTATCTGGAGTTTCATACTGGAAAGCAACTAAGATATTTATGATTATTAGAGAAACAGCTGAGACTATAAAGAAACTAAAAAAAAGAAAAAAGAAAAATTTTCTATCCCTGTACATCCTTAATCAAGGTCCCTTCCCCCTCCCACCACATCAGGTCATTCTTTCTTCTCCACATCTCCCCATCCCCGCCCTGGGCAGGCAGCATGCAGTCCCAAGGTCCTAAGGTCCCAATATTGCTTAGTTCAGCCTCCAATCCTGACAGATCCAGTTTTCTCCCCCCAACATCGAGACTGAGTCAGGTGTTCCTCTAGGGGGAGTGGGATCCAAGGTGTCAGTCCAAGGTGTTTCTGATCCCAAGCTGTTCAGTGGTTGTGGTTTGCAGCGTGGACATGCTTTGCTTTTTTGTTGTTGTTGTTGTTTAGAGTCCACTAATGAGTGAGTACAGCCCCTGCTTATTTTTCTGGGTTTGTGATACTTCGCTCAGGAAGATATTCTCCAAATTCATCCATTTGCCTGCAAATTTTAAGATATCAAATTACTGTTCTTATAAAGAAAAATTTTACATATTCCACAGTTCCTCTTCCATTCCTTTCTCCCAGTCACTCCCAGCCTTCCCCAGTCACCCATCCACTCATCAAAGTGGATAAGTCTTCCTATGAGCAGTCAACAAAGTCTAGGATATCAGGTTAAGGCAAGACCAAGCTTACCCACCACTGGTATCAAAGCTGAGCAAGCTATCTTTCTATAGGGAATGAGCTCCAAAAAGCCAGTTCATGCACTTGGCATAAATTATTGTCATTATAAGCATATTGCAATACCCTAAAAGTTCAATATAAAATAGCAATGTAATTATAATAAAATGCTTTTTTTACATCCAGACATTCTTCCCAACACCACTATGACAGAAGAAGATGCTCTGACACTTGTGCTGCTCTCTAGACTCAATTCATCTGGTTCCACATATTCTCTCTCATGTTCTTGTTATCTTTTCACAGCAAAAATACAACCAATTATTTTCAAGTCCAGGTCTTGATGATTAGATTAAATCTGTATTCTATACACTATCACTTGTCACTCCTGGATCATAATTGAGGTAATAACAGAGGACTCTATTAGTGTACAATCTGGGACAGTTACTAGAAGATTAGAAAATGTCTAACAATATTCAAAACCCTGTGGAGCAAGTCTGCTATCTTTTTAAACACAGATACCTCGAATTTTTTGTTTTAGTATTTCTTTGAGTAATAGCTGTTGCAAGGACAATAAATTGCTACTTCTTAATGAATGTTTACAACTTGTCAAAAAGCTGCAGATATTAGAAATCATTATAATTATTATTATGTTTAATCCACACATTAATTCTGCTAACATTAAATTTTACTTGCTGGATATCAGCATGAATTTACTTATTTAAAATGGTATTTGTTTATTTCATTAGCAGTCTGCTGAGGACTTTTCTGAGTTGGCCCCATTGGGTTTTTGGTAAATGTCCTGGGAAGCTGAAATCAAGTGTCTGCTGGGTTAAGCTCCTATTTACAGTTTTATGGATCCACACAGACAAGCTTATCATGGTTTGATCAAATTCAGTTCCTCTGACTGTGAGAGGGAGTTTTCCCTTTCTTTGCCTGTGTTGTGACTTTCTCAAGCTATCAGTCAGCAGTGGTGGAACAAATTCCTCTTTCTCTAGAATCTGGAAAAAACAGTCTCCATGTGGATTTCATGACTAGATTAGTCACATCGGCCATTTGCTGAACATTGCTACTGTCCCAGGACTGATTTGTCCTTGTCTCCGTGGACTGCATCCATTTGCAAAGGAAAGATGCTAAGGCCCTAAGCACATGTAAGAAGGAGAAGTACAGGGCTCAGCCTAGGAATGTTATCTTACATAGGAGATGTCTGGTGTCATTTTCTTCACTATGATGCACAATGCTTAGTTAGGTTTTTACTTTGTGCACACCATCTGCTAAGCTTTTATTTACATTGTAAATTAATGTTTTGCTTCAGCCCTACTGATTATCACATTAACAAATATTTCTTTTTATTTTCAGTTATTTTGGAAGTTTCTGGAATGTACCTTAGAGCGAGCAGCTCTGTTAATTTGGTTACATGTGTTCTTTTCCTGTATAATGTAGTCAGTTATTCTGCAATGAAGAGAAAAGGGTAGCATGAAGTTTTAAACAATCTGTTTTAGGAAAGACATCGACGGGGCCCTTCTTTTGCATTCTGCTGAGTTTCTTAACAGCTTTGAAAATATACAGTTCCTATTGATTTCTGTTTTTGACCACCTATATATACTTTGTTCTGTACTAATTCAGTGTAAGATGAATAGATCTTTTCTATATTTTAATAAAAAATTTTATTTACTGATTATTTTAAGTATAGCAAAAAGAAAAAAAATTGAAATAACTTTCAGAATAAGCTTGCCATTAGCAGAAGTAACTAAATATTTGAGATAATACTACTTTTAATCATCAATAATTTAGCTTTGCCATAACTCTTCAAAACTTTTAAAATATGACATTTAAAATATTTGAATGCAATCAATTCTTATTTGAGGTAGAATGTATGGCTAAGACAATATAGCAATAGGGTGCTATTTATCACTGAGTACTTACATTTAAATTTTATTTATTTATTGTTATGAATAAAGTCATATTTTTTATCCATGTATCCCCTTATCCAAACTCTCTTCCTCCTCCTGCCCCTCCCAGTCACTCTCTCTTCTCTCCATCTCTTTATCCCTCCCCAGCAAATGCAGGAGTTCCCAAGGTCCCAAGGTAGCTTACACTTAAATTTCATGTATAGTTTTCACATAGGCTTGAGAAATAATAACTTCAAGTTTTATCCAATGCACTGCTAAATATTAAATAAAGCATATATTTTTCATGATTACAGTAAAATGATAGATACTCTGTTTTGGATCTTGAATGCCACACAAAGTTTGTATGCTGAATGCTTAAGTTCAGTTAAAGTAGTCCACTATTGGGCCAAGAGCAAGGGAGCACTGGGAAAATGTTTTTGAGAAGAAAACTATGACTTTGTCTCTCTTTTCTCTCTATTTCACTAGCATCATCAGGTCATTTGGTTTGTTCTCCCACAGAGTTACCCCAAGAAGTTCTGTCACAGTCCTACCATGATAGGACTAAGCAATTATAGAGGAAAATGTCTGACACCTTGAGACCAAATCAATCATTCTTTTTTTTTTTTTTTTGTAATTTTCATTGCTTTCCAATTTGAAATTATAAATACGGTAAATTCCAGGCATAGAATTGAAATACAAAAGAGATGAACACTCGTACTGACGAAGCAAAAGTATGCATTCCATTTAAAACATTAGAAAAGAAAATAAAATTAATTAAATAGCATTCCTTCAAATGGAAAAAGAATAAGAAAATTTCAGCTATTCTTTTTCTTTTCCTTTCAAATACAGAAGTAATCTCCATATAAATAAAACATTAAAATTATGTGACAATCTGGCTAAAAATTATCTTCTAAGTTTATTCTATTTGGGCACCTAAGTTATATTTAATTTCACTTTTTCAGTTTTTTTTCTGCATTCCTTATCTTCAATTTTCATTTACATAGTGGATGCAGCTATGCCATCATGGGATGCATGAAAAAAACTGATAGAATTCCAGGGATATATATATAAGGAAAGCTACTTTTCTTGATGAAATAAATACTGAATACCCTTTTAAAGAAAGTCAAAGCTTTGCTTATTTTGCAGTATTTCAAATAAGAATGGACTCTACACTTAAAAATAATTTCCAAGAAAAATTCTTAATTAATGGTATAAAGCTGTCAGCTTAAGATTTCTATAATAAACACAATCTGCCTTTATATAAACTCTAAAACTGTTTCATGCACCATTTTTTTTAAACTTTGTATTTCACTGAAGCGACAAAATAGGACCTGATTGCAGGGACTCTAATGCAATAGAGCACAGCTCCCTAACAAGTTATGCTTTAAAAAAAATCAAAAAACAAAAAACAAAAGCATTCAGTCCACTGCTAAAGTAGTGCTAAGAACCAACATGATTTTTGATGTTATAAAATAAGATATGAATTTATGTTCCATTTATTCAGTTTCACAAAATGTTCTTCAAAGTGCTTCTACTGTATCATTCCTTTGCTTTGAAGTGGTTTGTGACCCACATGAAGTAATTATTACCATGGCAGGTTTCCAGATCGCTAGATATTGGAAACTGAAACCTCACATATGAGGCAAGCAGGCCCTGAACACCTTTATTATTCACATTGGAATCAATGATATATTATTTAGTTACTGTAGCTTATAAAACCATCTGGTTTGTTCTAGTTTGAACAAAGAAACTCATTTTTTCCTCTTCCTACTTTTTCCCTTGCTATAACAGAGTTTTTGTTAAGATCATGTCAACACATCCTTTATAAATTCAATATAGAAACAGATAGTGCCCTAGCTAAAGATTCAGAAGGGGGTACTTTGAATGGACTGGGATTTACAGGTGGTTAGGTGGGAAGAAGGGCAGATCCATAAAGTGTCAGCAAAGATCATAGATGATTCCTTTAGCTATGAGGGAATGGGACCCACTGGGGTCTTTGCTCAGATCCTGGGAGTTTTATTTACAGTGCTACAGAGTTTTATTTGAAACTCCAAAGATGAATTACACAGAAAAGTAGCACAAAGTGGTTTGAGTCTACATTATTTCTTAAGATTCATTACAACTCTGAGTTTACAAACCTATATATAATAAGAAAAATTTCTATAAGCAATATGTTGGAAACACAATTCACACCACAGTACAGAGAAAGTAAATATATGAATTGACTTGACATGTTCTTGATCCAATGTATTGTTTTGAAAACAATAAGAAAGAAAAGGAAAAAAAAAGTTTAAAAATAGAAGAAATAAAGTAGAATGTTTTTGCTTGTGGCACATACACACTGTGGTAAAAAGTACCTTGAAAATGCTCATTGACATAGCATACAGCAATGTGAGCATGCTGACCGTCATATCAGAAAGAATGTAACTGTTGCAGCATACATCTGCTTCTTTCATATACAGTAAAATTTATCCTAAAGTGGTATTGATGAAGAGTGCCAGGTTAAAAATCATCTTAAACATGTTAATAGTATGAAGAAGAAATGTTTCACAAATTATCTCTTACATAGTATACTTAAAATATCTAAATTTCATAAATATCTTTTATAGATAAATAACTTATCTGTAATAATCTATTTTATGATAACATATTTGCACTTCAACTTTAATTAATTTATTCTTCTCTTATATATTACATCCTGACCACAGTTTTCCCCTCTTCCCAGTCCCTTCCCATTTCCCCTCATCTCCTGATCCACTCTTTCTCCCTTGATCTTTGGAAAAGAGGAGGCCTCTTAGGCATACCAAGCAAATGTGTTAGAACAAGATCCAATAAGACTAGACACCTTCATATCAAGGCTGAACAAGGCAACCCAGGAGGAGAAATTGTGTCTGAAAAGACTAAAAAAGTCAAAAGTTATACTTTTAAAACGTTAGTTTGAAGATAGAATACACATTCTTTATGGGATAGTAATAATGAAATAAAAATGTAAATTTAAGAGTGTTTACATTGTGAATATATGTAAAATATAAATGAAAAATAATTTAAATATGTGCCCCCAAATATATCACTAAAATATAAATATCTATTGATTTATTACATAGATTATTCACTCAAAGTGTATGAATGAATTTATTTTTAAAATATTTATAAAATAAATTATGGTAATTCATATGTATGGATGCATGTACTCTGGTATTGCTAACAAACTATCTAAGCAGCTGATATTCTGAGGCTCTATTTTGGGTTGTTTTTTTTTTTTTATTTGCCCTTAAGAATATAAGATACATGTGGATATTTAAGGGTAAGAAGCTTATGTCTCTTATTCTACAAACAATGAGGGCATGAGCCTGAGAGCACACATGAGTGAGGAATTGCATTTCTAGTCAAACATTGAGAAAGCCACACTCTGGGCAGCAGGTCACAAATGCCCACTTATTTAGTAGAGATTCTTCTCTCATATACATATACACCCACAATTTCCTCTCCCTCCACTCCTCCTAAATTCTGCTCCCCCAGAGCCACTTACCCTTCATTTCTTCTTCACAAAAGATCAGGTATCCAAGAGAAAAAGCAAAACAGGACAGAACTTGATACAGTAAGACAAAGTGAAAGCCCGCAAAGGGAGGGTAGAAAAGTTAATCCAGCAGGAGGAAAAGAGTCTCAAGAGCAGGCAAAAGAGTCAGAGACCCATGTGCTCCAGTGTTAGGAGTCCCACAGAAGCACCAAGCTAACATCCATGACATATATGCAGGAGGTCTGGTACAGACCCATTCAGGCACTGCACTTGCTGCTTCAGTCTCTGGGAACCCATATGCTCCCTGCCCAATTGATCCAGTGGTCCATGTTCTTCTGGAGTCTTCTATCCCCTTTGACTCTTACAGCCTTTTCTTCCCCAATTCCATGAGGTTCCCTGTTCTCCTAGGGGAAAGACTTGAAGGAAACCTCCAATTTTGTATCTGTCTGCATAAGTCTGGCTATGAGACTTTTTACAATCTCCCATCTGTTGCCAGAGAAAGACTCTCTGATAATGACTGGAGAGGACTTTATAAGTATAAGAACACACACACACACACACACACACACACACAGTATAAGCCATTTGTGTTTTATTCCAAGTTACATCTTGAGGAAACCCAGTGTTCAGTTCCTGGCCATACCAGACAATAATTTAGGGCATGGGCTCCCTCTCAAGGGGTAGGCCTCAAGTGAAACCACATGTTCTTTACCAATTCTTGAACTGCAGACAGATGGTTCTACATAATTCCATGTCTGGTGGACAAGTATCTAGCTCATGTTTATACACCAAGAATCAAAATGCATCCAAAAGAAATGTGAAAGTGCTAGATTTTGACCAGCAGTGAGCTCACAGCCACTGTTGAGGAAAGTGAGAAGTCTGGTAGCACGTTGTTTCTGAATCGGGACTTTGATGTTGCTGCAGTGAAGGCCTGCATAAAACTGGACAATGTTTTCTCAAGACTTAGGGAAGGAAGACTCTCAGTCTGTATTGCTAGAATGCTTAATTATATTGTGGACAGTTTCAGGAATTGTAGAAAACGTGGCTGAAAACTGAGCAACCACCTACAGAGCTTATAGAACAATGTGTTTTCTTCAAGAAGTTGTAGAATGTAAGGCAAAGGACGAAGAGGGGCTGAGCTTTTGTTTGTAAAGAACACTCAGATACTCACAACACACGATGTTAAAATATGAAGAAATGGTTCCTGAGAATAGGTGAACGCTGAAAACAGAGAAAAGCATATCTGAAGCTGTGACGTCACTTTAAAAAAAGTAACATCAGCGTAAGTATCAGAAGATGGCTAAGTCAGCAAACTTAAATTTGCGTTTATGTTAAAACATGGGTTCCATTTTTAGAAAGTACATAAAATATGGCAGGCATGGACCTGTCAACTCAGAATTCTAGCAAATGAGAGACAGGGAGTATTCCCAGGCCTCACTGGCTGCTGACTGTGTAACTGAGGCACTCCAGGACAATAAGAGACCCTATCTCAAAAGGAGATACACATTTTTAAAAATAACATTGTGTTTGTCATAAGGTCTTCACATACATATGCAGATACACACACAGAAACACACACACACACTCACTATCATGCCAAATAGGAATTGGGAGATTATAAATGGCCTGAACTATTATCTCAATTAAGTTAGAGGGTCATATGAATGATGTTACCCATCAGTCATTTTAGGAGGGGCTCAATCTTTGGAAGGGCTCAATTTGAACAGATCTAGAGGTATGTTCTTCATATAGTCTTTCATGAAACACACTAGTAGTCCACAATGTGTGTTTCTTAAAGATACCAACAGAGAGAGAGAGAGAGACAGAGACAGAGACAGAGAGACAGAGAGAGAGAGAGAGAGAGAGAGAGAGAGAGAGAGAGAGAGAGAGAGAGAGAGAGAGAGAGAACTAGTACAGGAAGTTCAAATTCAGATGTATCCAACAATTCTATATCCAGACAGTGTTCTAACAAAGATGCTCAATTATCTTTTACAAAATTGCAGTACTCAGAGAGTGGGATCAGTGGCTGGGTGCAGAGCTGATCACCTGAGAAAAATAAGTGCTGCAGGGACTGAAAGCAGTCAAGGATTTCCTTTCATTGATCTAAGTAGATTTTAGAATCTCAGTGCCTCAGTTATCTTCACTGCCCTAGCATAAGAAGAAAATCTTATGTAGGGGTTATCTTGTTTCACCAGCATATGAATTTTAAATGCATGTGGAGAGATGAAAACAGATATTTTTTTTAAGTTTCATAGTCTTTAGCTTAAACAAACAAACATTTTTAGGAGTCTTGGCTTTAAGACCTAATTTAAATAGTGAGATTCTGCATTCTGAACTCTGGATAGAAACTAGAGTTAGGTTGTTGGGAGCCTTGGGATGTATGAATTATTAATGTGCAAGTGACATGAATTTCTAGAACATATTGATATTATTGTCTCAATATAGCAAAACCCATGTCCCAATAATTGATACTCTGAGACTAGACTCACTGACATCTTTCTAGAGAATATTGCATAGCAGAATTAACTATGTACTTTAAAATTAGTTAGAGAAGATATTACTTTCTCTCTTAGTACCCATCCTTCCTTCTATGGATAACATACCACAAAATAAGCTAATTCTTTTGCAAACAAACAGGTCTAAAAAATGCACATTAGATATGAAACTCTGTTCAATACTCAATAGAAATATTTAGGCTGTACATGTGTGCATTTAAGTGGACCATCTTCCAATGATCTCTTGAGAATAATGTATTTCTACATGATATCTTGACTATACCTGCTAAATGCTCTGAGACAGAATGAGTCAACCAATGAATGAACTAAGTGTCCTCTGGTCCATAGAAATTGTAATATAAAACAAACAAGCTTTAATTCACTATCATATGAAATCATTTGTTACACAATAATTCATAAATCAGCTTACTTGAGAAGTTGTTTAATCTCAAGTGTACACTATAAGAAAAAGAAATCCAAAAAAAACGTGAAAAGAAAACTTTTATACATAAAACTCATGACTGATGTCAGAGTCCAGGCTCCTTATTACACAGGGTATACAAATTCACTTAGAAGGTTGTTTGTTGTGGCTTAGTTAAAAGGCACCAGCAGAATGAAGATGTCTAGGAGTGACATGAAACAGAGAGAAGATGATTTATTTATAACTGTAAAGACTATAGTTTGGAATTTTGCACATCACTGTGTTCAGAAGATGTCAGTGATATGTTCTCAATAGAAGAGAAATTTGACAGAAAATATCTACTTTTGCTGTTTTAGAGAATAGATGAGCTAGAGAAAAAAAGACACAGAAAGGGACAGTTGATATAGTGACTCTTTAAAAATCTGATGCTGCATTAATCTTATGAGACTGGTGGTAGGTTCAAGAACAGTATTGACACAGATATGGAAAGGTTTAAACAGATTTTGTGGTCATGCTAAATGGATTCACTGATGGAACGAGTGAACAGAATGATCACATAGACTGTTGACTAGAGCTGTTAGCTGGAAAAATCACTCTTGTTTGTCTTTGACATTAGATTTTGATTATAACATTTATCACTTCCCTATTCTACATCCAAACTTACACATATGCTAACTCAAACTTACACTCCTTTAAATTCATGGCCTAAATAGATGGATTTGGAGAATGTCCTCCTGAGCAAGGTATCACAAACCGAGAAAGATAAGCAGGGGATGTACTCACTCATTAGTGGACTCTAAACAAAAAAGAAAAAAAGCAAAGCATTCCCAAGCTGCAAACCACAACCACTGAACAGCTTGTGATCTAAAACACCTTGGACTAACACCTTGGATCCCACTCCCCCTAGAGGAACACCTGACTCAGTCTTGATGTTGGGGGAAGAAAACTAGATTTGCCAGTAGTGGAGGCTGAACTAAGCAATATTAGGACCGTGGGACCTTGGGACCTCCTGCCCATGCTGGGGAGGAGATGGGGCAATGTCGAGAAGAGAGAATGACCTGATGTGGTGGGAGGGAGAAGGGACCTTGAATAAGGGTATAAATGGACAGAAAATGTGACTTCTTTATTCATAATAAAAAAAGAAAAAAATTCATGGCCTCTTTTTCTATCAGTTGTTATTGTATGCATATATGGATTTACATATTTATTACCAAATATAAACTATTGAGTCCATATGTTATTTCATTGTGTCTCATATTACATAATCATAAGCTTGCTGTGGTGGAAATGTTCATCTGTATGCAGTGAAAATCCTTCTGTGAATAAAGTAACTGTTTTGACCTGTGGCGAGCACTGTAGCAATAGGCAGAAAAATCAGAGACAGGTAGAAGAGGGCGGTGTTAAGACAGTCTCCATCCAGCTGCCAAAGAAAAAGCATGTAGGACCCAGGTGATATAGGGGCCATGGGCCAGACTGATTAATGGAAATGGGTTGAATTAAGATGAAAGAGCTAGCTAGCAATGTGCCTAAGACATAGGCCAAACAGGATGAAATTAATATAAGTATCTGAGTCATTTTCGGGGGGTGTTAAAGCAGCCACAGCGGTCCAAACCACTGGCCCGGATAGGGTCAGAAACCTTTTACAACAGCCTGCTATGGCAAAGACTTTATATTACACATCTTTCAAGCTTGACCCTTTTCTAACATAGAATGTTTCGCCTCATCTACAATAATAACTGCTTATTTATTAAACATCATTTTTTATGATGCCTTTGGACTTTTGACAATATTTTTCCTGAGTTTTTATGAAATGATGTTTCTGTTAAAAATGAAAAGTAGTGGTTAAAAGTAAAATATTTTTAAAAGCTAAGTAGCTAAACAAACTTAAAAGTAGTTAGGGATAAGTCAGAAAAATTAAGACACCTAAAATAGTGGTTATTATGGATATACATTTTGGCTTCTTTGGTGATTATTTGGTTATAACCATTTCTTTATATATCACCAGCTTTCTCAACCTTGCCATATCACACATATGTCATGACTGGCTCTATGTTGTTAAAATTCAGTCTTCAAAAAATAATGCCAGGTGTTAGCAATAAACCTTAATAAAATAAAATTAATAAGATACCCCCAAAACTATTGACTTTGCCTTAATAATCTCCATACAGGGTGATTTCTTCTCTCTGCTTCACATTGAGAACTTTCAATCAGATGCAGAATCTGTACTTAATATCCTTCAGAAACTTCCACTTGAATCCATATGTGACATTTGTCCACATTAGCATGAGGGTTTCACCATGGATGATAGGAGACTGAAACATCTGCTACTGAGCTGTCGGAGCACTTAATCATGAGCTTTCAAAGACTCCAACGCAATTTACATATGCCACCAGTTTGTGGTGGAGCCTGAGCACTTTCAGATGTTTCTACCTCATTTGGTGTCATCTCCTCCCAAGTCTGTATCACTCAGCTGCTTCCCATCAAGACTTAAACTGTAGTGAAGAGAGATGATTCAGCCAATTCTTCTCCTTGTTTTTCTTTCTTCTTTGAAAGAGTCCTCTGGGAATCTACTCTTCAGTGAATATTACCCTGTAAGACCTGCATGCTTTCCAGTGTATGAACAATTACAATGATCAATTGTTCAGAAAAATCATTTTGTATATCAGCCAGAAATGACTTTCTTCTTGCTTTACTAATACATTTTAGGGATTAAGTTCTCAATGATAGAATATGTTTCTGTACAGAAACTCCATGTTTGTTTCAAAAATGATATTAGTACATTTCTCAACATTTCATTAAATTAAGTCCATTATATCCTCCCAAAAATTATGGAACAAAATATTTTGGATATTTTATAAGCAAATTACTTTCAACCATTGAAATACTATGGAAAATCAGTTATCAAATCAAAGATCATAAAACTTCATGTGAAGTATTAATTGGAAAGTTTAAATTAGAGGTACATGGATTTAGCTTTATAGTGCATTGCCTAAAGATAAAGTTGATATTTTTACAATGATTTTGTTCAATATCATGATTTCACTAAATGTAAGAATTCACTAAGTAAGAATACAGATTCAATGAGTTCTTTAAGCTTCTGATAAAGCATTTTAATTATTAAAGCTATATCATTCTACTTGATTTATTAATTTTTCTAACATTTTGGAGTATCTGTGATATTCACAGAATATTTTCAATAGAATAAATAATATAAGCACAGATAAATTTTTCAAAATATAATTTGTGAATGAAAACAACATTCACATCATGAAGCTAGAGCATGGTAAATTCTCAGTAAGTGAAGCATGTAATTGTGGACCTTACCAACTTCAGAGATGCTATTCTGTGACATACCCAGTGTACTAAATTTTGAATCACTGGAACTGAATTCAGACATCAAGTATTTTATCCTGCTATTTATATATGTTAATTTTTACACAGGTAATAAAAAGTTGGTTGTGGATAATAAATGCTGTTTATAATTATTAATGAAATACATTGTGAACAGTATAATTATTCTTTTTTTAAGGGCCCATCAAACATATATAATGCCATGAAAATTTTACATGTATATTAGAAAATGCTTGGACTCTAGTAATTGTAAAAAGAATTAGAAATCATATTTGTGTAATGCTGAACCAATGTTTGAATTGTGGGATCTGAAACACCTTGGACCGGCACCTTGGAATCCTCTCCCTCCAGAGGAACACCTGACCCAGTCTTGATGTTGGAGTGAGAAAAGCAGACCTGCTGGGAGTGGATGATGAACTAAGCCACCTTGGGACCTTGGGACCTCCTGCCCTTGCTGGGGAGGAGATAAGGAGATGGGGAGAAGAGAGAGTGACTAAGAGGGGCAGGAGGGGGAAGGTAGTTTGAACAAGATTATACATGGATAAAAAATATTTCTTTATTCATAATTTAAGAAAAGAAAATGTAAAGTAAATGAATCACCTTGCTCTTACTCTTTGGTTCCCACATATTTTCCACTATTACATAAATTTCTTAACACAACTGCATCAGGTGTGTATTTTCTAAATGAGATTGGCAAAAATTAGGCACTCTTAAACAATTTTTAAAAATTTGGGTAACAAGTTTACTTTTCATATATGTGTATATGTATGTATATGCATACATATATGTATATACTTTTAGTATGTATGAGACATAGTGTAATTCAGAGGCAATTAACAACAGCCAATAGTATAAAAAATTCTTACTTTTCATATATGTGTATATGTATGTATATGTATACATATATTCACATAAATTTTAGCTTCTAATTTCTCTCTCTCTCACACACACATATATATGTAAATATATATAACATAATGGCTTCCTTGTTAAAAAACAGAATAAAGTACCAATGCAGTAAATAATTACCACCTAATTGAGTCCTATACAAGTAAAATTTATAGTATTATTTTATCAAAAAATCTCCAAACATTTCCAAAATACATTCATACATCTTCCTAGTATTGATAATGTTTCTACTGATGGCCATTTGCCATAATTCATGACTGATGAAATCCACAATTTTGTCCATATTACCTCTTCTGCCCACAAGTTTACTGAGTCTGACATACACTTTGTTCTTACAGCTTATTTTCAAATATTTCTTTCTTGAATGCTTTGGCATCAAATTCTCTTTATATGTAAAAGTTAAAACTTCAAACTAAAAATTCTGTCTTCTTTTTTCTAATGTCTGTAGTAAAAGATATAACATGAGAATTACCCCAAATATATGAAGCCCACTCGTTTTCATACATACTCACATTTACATCAAAAAAATGTATTTTATTTTATAATACATTATTTTAAGTTTTACCTTTAAAAATAGCACCATAGTTACTTAATTTCTAATATTCACTGTGTCAAGTGTTACATATAAAGAAGAATTGCATTGTATGTTAACTGTACCACATAATATATCCATTTTATGTATTTATTCTTCATTGTTTTCACAGTGTTGACTATTTTATGAATAAAATACATTGAAAAATTTTAATTTTCATTTATTAATCTTATAAAAACAACCTTATATAATTTGTTTATGTCAAATATATTAGATAAGGTAAGCTTCATCTCCAACTGAATGGCCTTTCTCTAAATATTTAACATCAATTATAAAATCTTAAGAAAGATAAGCAGGGGATGTACTCACTCATTAGTGGAGTTTAAACAAAAAGCAAAAAACAAAGCATGTCCAAGCTGCAAACCACAACCACTGAACAGCTTGGGTGCTAAAACACCTTGGGCTGGCACCTTGGAACCTATTCCCTCCAGAGGAACACCTGACCCAGTCTTGATGTTGGAGTGAGGAAAGTGGATATGCCGGGAGTGGATGCTGAACTAAGCCACACTGGGACCTTGGAACCTCCTGCCCTGCTGGGGAGGAGATAAAGTGATGGGGAGAAGAGAGAGTTACTGGGAGGTGTGGGAGTGGGAGAGGAGTTTGAACAAGGGTGTACATGGATAAAAAATTATGGCTTTATTCATAATTTAAAAAATAATTTACTTAGATGCTTTAGAGAACAGAAAAGGTGATCAAGTAATGAAGGAAAAGTGGTATGCATTTTATCCTGAATTGTACTTATAATTATAGGATAATTGGCTAAATTATCACTGTATTTTAGAAAGATAGCTCATTGTTTAAGAAAACTTGATCTTTGCAACAACATTGGCTTCTAATTGTGCTTTCTTTATGAGTGACTAACGTGTCTCAAAAGTGAGGTCATCAGGCTTATTTACCAGGCATGTACTTCAACCTAGAGTTTTCTCTAGAAGACCAATATCCCTTGAACACCTAACCTTTAATAAATATGGAATAAATAAATTCATTTTGCTTTATTATTATTCTTTATGTGACTAATATGAGACATATTGCACTGTTAGGCTACCAGGCATGGAAATCTGCGATACTTCATTTTATGAGTACCTGCTATACAAATTAAACACAGATAACATTTGAAGAGTTACTTTAAATAGCATGATGTTTTTGACAGACTATGTGTAATCTCAGATATTTTATAATGGTGTGATGTGAAGGTCGGTGCTAAATCATAAACACATTTGAAAAATAAAACCTCTAAAGTGGTTAGAGAAACCACATTAGAGATTTAAGGTTTGGATAGTAATCTTTTCAAGGCTGACAAGTATTCAGTCATTTGTCCCTAAGCCTAGCGAGTAGACTCTGTCACAAATCTTTCCACTTGGCTGCTAGAAGAATGACAACATTTTTCAAGAGGCCATGTGTCTTTGTCTAATTCTGAAAGGAGTGTTTTCCTGGATAAATGAAACTGCAGGTTTTACAAAACCAGGGGACCAAAAATTAACTTAAAAAAATGTGTAGACTGGTAAGTTTACAAAAGTTTTATTTAGAAAGAGTAGATAATAGCAATAAATGCTACCATTTGTTCACCATAAACAGAATTTTTTAAAAAATCAGGCCCTGATAAGGGAGCAAGGAATATTGGAATATTTCCACTTGAGCTGATATTGATAAACTGTCACACCATGTTTGCTTCTTGCCCTCTGAAACATGGCCTATATTTGTAGCACATGTTCCAGATTAATAATCTTATTTGAGGTGCCATTATAACTATTAAGTGAATTAGCACCTGTTTGTCCACAGAGACATAAACGGGCACAGTCAGAAAGGAAAGTAACAAGGTTATCTTAAGCAAATTGTATCCTTGTGTCAGAAAATCCTCAGACAGGCTTCAAATCACATACCACATGTATCTGTGAGTTGCAGGGAAGTACCAGCCACTGCTGCAGAGCTTCGTGAGTCAATGAGGAGTCACTTTTCTCATTTGCCAAGAAATCAATTTGAACTCTGCATCCTTCTACAACAGACACATGAATGAGTTCTATGAGATATCTCAATACTCCTCCCACCTTCTCCAACTGACTCTCCACCTCTTGTCAATTGATCGCAGAATTTCCATCTAAAACTAACTTGTTTTAAGCTATTTTAATAGTATCAGAAATGTTTTAATTTTTTTCAGCATTTTATCACATCAGTCATAACTCAAAGGCATCTTTTTAGAATGGACTATCCACATTAGAGCATAGTCATAAAACTGTGAGCCATTATTCCTTTGCCACCTTTGTGCCCTATATTGTGTATTGTTAGTTTACTATACATCATATGTTTAACACCAGACACAAAGGTTTCTGGTCTAACTTTAATCCTGGACTTGTCAATGTATAAACTTACTATTCACCCTGTATACCACCTGATAAGAAATGGTACTGAATAAATATGTATACCTAAATATGATTACAGCTATGTAGATCCCAATATGTTTTAATTGAATGACCAGAGATAAGTTACTTATGTTCTGTCAGTCCCAATTTCTCATTTGTAAAATGAAGCTATGGCTTCAAAGTTATATATAGCATCTGGTATGAAGGATGATTTAAAGAGCAATGTGAACTCTCAGTGCTCAAAATTCTGTACAATGTGGTGTACACATTAAATCCCAGGAGAAATAATCCAAAGTTCTGCTTTTGCTTGCTTCAGTTCTGGGACATATATATATATGTGTGTGTATATATATGTGTATATATATATATATATATATATATATATATATATATGTTCATGAGCGTTTTCCATTGAAGTCTACCTAAAAGAAAAGAGTCTTGATTTTCTTTAAAGAAACAGAAACTATAGGAATAGTCAGGCAGTCAATTTAACAATTAACATAAATTTCATAACACAATATTGTTTTGAACGTTAATATGTAAATTTAAAACATTTAAGACTGATAAAATTGAGAAAAAAAAGGAGATACTAGCAAACTTTAAAGGTTTGTCATCCCTGAAGAGAGACATTCTGATATAAACCTCAGAAATTTAGGATAAACTCAAGAACTAAGATTTTTTCATGAGAAACTTCTTTAAAGATTAGGAGTAATATATCATATATTTCTCTCTCCAATGTGCTTAAATCAAAAGAAGAAAGGGAAACTTGAACTAGGTTTTAGAATTTTACAAACATGAATATCTGTTATTAAATTACCCAATCTATTTCAATATGCCATTTAAATCTGACAAGTAGATTAGAATGGGAGAAAAGTCATCAGTGGGTATAGCTACATAACTTGGATACTTTATTAGTATTCAAAGTTCCAACACTGTAAACATCAAACATACAAATATAATTCTTAATAAATAAATTTTTGTGTGTGCTCTGGACAAATCATCTCTCATAAGAATTCTTACCAAATATGGGTTCACTTCACACTACAGTGATAACTTCCATAGAAGCCTCAGCTAGAAATACAGCTCCATTCAAAGGTAATTATTTATGTAGAATTTGGAGAAAACACATATATCCAGTTGAAAGTATATCAGGTAGAAATTCAACACTGGTCTCTAGTTTTTAATCTCTTTTATCTGTTTTCTTTTGTTGTTTTTACTGATACAAGCACTCAATAAAAATTCTAAATCATAGGCATTTTTGCTAAGTTCTAGAAAAAAAAGCAAAAAGTAGTCATGAATCCTTAAATCTTTTTTTTTTTCAATGACTGAGCTGTATACATAAGTGAAGGCCAAGGTTATATTTCATAGAACTTCTCTGCCTTTGGAAACATGATTCAGCACATGACTGAACTCTATGTGGATGGAGCTTGAATCATCAACAGTGGGGTTTCTTTTGGGGGTACTTTTTTGTGACTTGCTCACTTATTTAAACCTCTTGCTATGTGAAATTTCTTTTTTATTATTATTATGAATGAAGTCACATTTTCTACCCATGTATATCCTTATTCAAGCTCCCTTCTCCCTCCCACCCCCTCCAGTCACACTCTCTTCCCCACATATCCCCATCTCCTCCCAAGCAAGGGAAGGAGGACTCAAGGTCCCAAAGTCCCAATAAGGCTTAGTTCAGCATCCACTCCTGACAGATCCAGTTTCCTCACCCCAACATCAAGACTGAGTCAGGTGTTCCTCTAGAGGGGGTGGGATCTAAGATGCCAGTCCAAGTTGTATCAGATCCCAAGCTGTTCAGTGGTTGTGGTTTGCAGCTTGAACATGCTTTGCTTTTTGCCTTTTTTTTTTGTTTAGAGTCCACTAATGAGTAAGTTCATCCCCTGCTTATCTTTCTCAGTTTGTGAGACCTCGATCAGGAGGATATTCTCCAAAGCCATCCATTTGCCTGCAAATTTTAGGATATCATTTTTTTCTTACTGCTGAATAGCACTCCATTGTGTAGATGTATCACAGTTTGTTAATCCATTCTTCAGTTGAGGGACATCTAGGTTGTTTCCAGGTTCTTGCTATTACAAATAATGGTGCTATAAACATAGTTGAGCTAATGCCTTTGGAATACGAATATAAGTCTTTAGGATATGTGCCTACAAGTCGTATTGCTAGATCCTTGGGGAGACTGATTCCCAGTTTTTTGAGAAACCACCATACTGGCAGAATAAGCTTACACTTCCACTAACAATGGAGGAGTGTTCCCCTTGTGCCACAACCTCTCCAGGCTGTCATCTGTGTCTTTTATCTTAGCCAATCTGACAGGTGTAAGGTGGTATCTCAAAGTTGTTTTGATTTGCATTTTTCTGATGGCTAAAGAAATTGAGCACTTTTTCAAGTGCCTTTCAGCCATTTGTAATTCTTCAGCTGAGAATTTCCTTTGTAGTTCTGAACCCCATGTTTTGATTGGGTTATTCAAGGTTTTGGGCTCTAGCTTCTTGAACTCTTTATATACCTTAGAGATCAGTCCTCTATCACTTGTAGGGTTGTTGAAAAATCTTTTCCCATTCTGTAGGCAGACTTTTTCTCCTATTGACAGATTCCTTGGCTTTACAGAAGCTTTTCAGTTTCAGGAGGTCCCACTTACTGATTGTTGTTTTTAGTGTCTGTCCCACTGGTGTTATTTTTGGGAACTGGTTGCCTACCCAATTCGTTGGAGGATATGTCCCACTTTCTTTTTTAAGTTCAGAGAGTCTAGGTTTATGTTGAGGTCTTTGATCCAGTTGGATTTGAGTTTTGTGCAGGGTGACAGGCTCGGATCTATTTGCATTTTTCTACCAACCAGCTATGCCAGCACCATTTGTTAAAGATACTTTTTTCCATTGAATATTTTGGGCCTCTTTGTCGAAGACCAGGTATTCATAGGTTTTTGGGTTAAGGACCAGATCCTCAATTGGATTCTATTGATCCGCAAGTCTGTTTTTAAGCCAGTACAGGCTGTATTTATTACTGTAGCTCTATAGTATAACTTGAAGTCAGGGATGGTGAAAGCACCTGAGGTTCTTTTGTTGAGTAAAATTGTTTTGGCAATCCTGGCTTTCAACTTAATACAAATGAAGTTGAGAATTGTTCTTTCAAGGTCTGAAAAATATTGTGTTGGGATTTTGATGGACAGTGCATTGAATCTGAAGATTGCTTTTGGAAAAAATGCCATTTTTACTATGTTGATCCTACCTATCCAGGAACGTGGGATATCTTTTTATTTTCTGATATCCTCTTCAATTTCCTTCTTCAGTAATTTAAAATTTTGTCAAATAGATCTGTTACTTCTTTGGTTATAGTTACTTCAATAATACTATTTGCAGCTATTATAAGGGTGATGTTTCCTTTATTTCTTTTTGGGCCCTTTTGTCTTTAGTATATAGGAGGGCTACTGATTTCTGTGAGTTAATCTTGTATCCTGCTACATTGCTAAAGGTGTTTATCAGCTGTAGGAGTGGGATTCTAAAATTAGTGTAGCCTTATACATTCAACCATGATAGAGAAATAAGCATGTTCCTTTGAGATACAAAGAAAACTGTACACAAAAAAAATTGTCTATCTTTTTTTGGGGCTATTCAAGACAGTGACCCTGAGTAATGAAGACAGAGAGATAATTACAATGTTCTCATGTTCTGTCAAGAGCTGATGGAGAATCTATGGAAACCTATCAAATTAACTTCTGATAGGGAACTAATATTCAAAACACATGAAGAACTAAATAAACTAAGTATCAAGAAAACAAATAATCCAATCAAAAATGTAGACCAATGTAAGCAAAGAACTCTCAATAAAGGATCTCGAATTGCTAAGAAATACTTAAAGAAATGTTCAACATTCTTATCCATCAAAAAAATAAAAAATTGAAACTAGTTTGAGATTCCATTTTTTTTACCTGTTCTAATGGTAAAAACACAAGTAACAGTTATGCTGTCAGGGATGTAGAGCAAAGATAACACTCCTCAATTGTTTGTGGAGTAGAAACTTTTTAAATGACTGTGTAAATCAATATGGTTGCTAAATAAAACTGGAAAGTAATCTACCTCATAACCAAAATATGCCATTCTTGAGCATATACCCAAAGGATGCTACATCTGAACACAAGAATATTTGTTCTATGTTCTTTGTGACATTATTCATAATAGCCAGAACCTGGAAACAATCTAGATGTTCCCCAACAAACAAATTAATATAGAACATGTAATACTTTACAAAATGGAGTAGTACTCAGATGTTTAAAAATGACATCATGAAATCTGCCAGCAAATGAATAGAACTGGAAAAAAAACCCATCCTGAATGAGGAAATCAGGACCAAGAAATATGAGGATGGTATCTATGTGCTGACTTATAAGGGAATGTTAACTATTAACTGAAGGATGACTACGCTATAATTTATAGACCCAGAGATGTTAGGGAACGATGACATGTAGGGGACACAGAGATCTCTCTGAAATAAGTAAATAGAGTAAATTTTTATGGTAGATTTTGGGTTTGGTGGGGACATCAGAAGGGGAATCTGGTAGAGAGGCAGTGGGATGGAGGGAGAAAGTGTAATGACAGGAACTGGGATGGGGGCGTTCAGAGAGTGATGTAAAAGCCCAGTGCATGTCTATAAGAGGGGCCAAATGAGGTCAAAGGAGGGCATTGGGATTCTTGGAACTAGAGTTACAAGCATTTGAAGGCACCTAAGAAGAGCTAAAGTTATGTCGTAAATTTAAATTACTGTGTTTGATATTTACATAAAACATGTCTCTAGCCTGTAAGACAAGCTTACTCAAGGCAGGTGACTTTCCTGTAATATTGGTGGCTGTTTCTCTGGAAAACCTGAACAAAATAGAAAAGCATTTTGTATCGATTGGAACAAGTGGCAGGGGATTTTATTAAAAAAACAAATAAACAAAAAACCTACAAGACTGTCAACACATAAGAAGTTTTAATATACTCTTTACCAGAGAGACCCTATATCACAACTGAGCTTAGCAAGGCTACAAGATTAATAGAATAATCTTTACTGGCTATAAAAACACTTTAAATATTATTTTACTACTTTCAAGATTTACAAAATACTTCAAGGCTTTGTTGTAAGAGAGAGAAAAGCATGCTGCAAACTTGGAGAACTATTTAGGAAATTGTTGAGCTAGTAAAACTCAGTTTCAGAATATATGAACAGAAAATTCTCAAGTGTATCACAAACAGCAGATGCTTCAAGCTCAATCTTTTGCTGAAGATACATGGGGAAAGCTTACGAGAAGGTGTTCCTTATTACTAATCATCAGCAAATGCAAATCAACACCAGTATTAGAAGGCACAACAGATCCAACAGAATAGCTATCATTGAAGTCTGGCCACACCAAAGGCTGGGAAAGTGATGAATTAATTGCACTTCTTACAATCAAACACAAATGTAACAGTGTACTTGCTAGAAAAGCAGTTTTATAATTGTCTAAAAATGGTAAACTCCCATATATTAGATAATTCAGATATATGTATATATATATAGATGCTTATCTAAAAATAACACATGCATACAAGAGTTAATGTTTATAATACATATTGATAGCTAAAAATAGAAACCATAAAATTATTATAAAAGTGATTTTCTTGCATAATATACTGTTCATATGAAGTAATATGCAGCAATGAATGCAAATGATCAAATGCTACTTGTTATGACATAAATGTCTCAAAACAATGATATTGAGTGAAGTTATTATTTTATAGGATTCACTGTTCATAAATTTAGAGAAATGAATTTAAATCTATTGTAATTTTATACAGATTAATGGATGCTTAGGATAGAATGGAAATAGGAAAGGATGTAATTAAAGTTGTTCAAATAAGTATGAAGTGAATGAATACACTGAAACTTTTACTGTGTTAATAGATTCATGGCTGCATGTAGAATTTAAAGCTACAAATTTTGAATATTTAAATTTTATTTAAAATCAAGTGTGTGTCAACAAATCTGTTAAGATAAACATATGGTTATAAAACCATCATTGATATGTACATAGTTTACATCTTCAAACAAATTTTATTCCTTTTATTTATCCTATAAACAAAATGTTCAGAGTTTTAACTTATATAAATGTTGATGTGTTGTTTTTTGGTGGCAGTCATTTGTAATTTTATTTTGTCCTTGTTCACATTATACTTCTAGGGATCAAATACAGGTTTGCAGGCATTGGAAGAGATCTACCATGAATTCTATCATCTTGAGGCTTTCTATTATACTTTACATAGAGAAGAAAAGAGCAGATTAATTTTTATGTTCTTAAATATGTGTTCAGTTTAATACCTCTAAAAATATTGGTATTATGTATAAATTTTGAGTTTGAAAAGCCCACCATCACAACAATGGCAATGCACATAATATTTAGGTATGCTTTTGATAATAATTTTCCTTTACCTCAGTATGCTATTAATCAGTGTTCCCACTCACCTTTGTAGCTTTGTGGTGATATTACATATGCTGAACCCAGATCCATTTTCTTCATGTCTTACTAGAATACTTTAATGACAGACAGTATGGTTTACTTATCCAGGAATGTTAGCATATATCCAGTGTTATCAGGAAATGTTTGCCTATTTTTTAAGTCAATACATGGGTTAATATTGGGGAAATGATACCAGTCATTCTCAGGTGTGCACAGATATTTTTCACATAAAATAATATGACATAGCAATGCTGTGTTATAACATGGTACCCCGAGTGACTGACATGTTGCTAACCTCAATTGAATGAAGCATTATCAGTAAAATCCTCATTTCTTTAAATTGTCCATGTAATAAAATGGACATAGAAATGTTAAACATTGTGAGATATACCAATTCATGGTATGTTGGGCTTACTTACTTCATAATGTCATTCTATCACACGCACACACACTCACACAAACATATACATACACACAGACACATACCACCTCTGTCATGGGTTCATCAGTTTTTCTCTGGGTTCCTGTCTTAGTGTGTACTCTCAGAAGAAATGGGATAAAAATGACAGATGGGATGATAAATTATTTGGATAATTAGACTTTGGGTTTTTATTCTTTTCTAGTGAGAGCTGGAACACATGCCCTGCATGCATTAGAGTACTTGTCATAAGAATGCCCTTGAACCATAGTCTCTAGCTATAGGAGTGCCATTTCACTAATTCTGCAATGAAGAGCTTAATCTTTTAAGAAGTAAAGGAATTTTTCATTTTAAGGAATGAAAAACATTTTTAAAAATTCTTTCACATAAATCTCATTATTAGCTAGAAAATTTTTAATTTTTTTAAAATTTTTAAAACTTAATTAATTAATTAATTAATTTTATTTTTTCAAACACAGTTTTTCTATACAGACCTTGCTTTCCTGGAATTTGTTCCATAAACCAGACTGTCAATGAACTCAGAAATCTGCCTTTAGAGTGCTGGGATTGAAAGCATGTATGCTAAGGGCCTGACTGAGTGTTTATACATAAAAACAAATTGTTGTATTTTAAATATCTAAGAGAATTTAACAAGTGACTGAGTAAATAAACCTGACTATTAACTAAGCAGCATAGAAAACAAGGGCTATGCCAACTTGACTGTTTTTACTTAATACTTACTGAAGTTTCTCTCTGTTATGGGTTCATCAGTTTTTCTCTGGGTTCCTGTCTTAGTGTGTACTCACAGAAGAAATGGGATAAAAATGACAGATGGGATGATAAATTATTTGGATAATTAGACTTTGGGTTTTTACTCTTTTCTAGTGAGAGCTGGAACACATGCCCTGCATGCATTAGAGTACTTGTCATAAGAATGCCCTTGAACCATAGTCTCTAGCTATAGGAGTGCCATTCCACTAATTTTGCAATGAAGAGCTTAATCTTATAAGAAGTAAAGGAAACACTATGGCTTTATTACCTTCTAGAATGTTCTATTCAGTTTATTTATATTACTCTTGAAAGTATAGACTCTACATTTTATTGCAAGGATCAAGAGAGTAGACAGGGAGATTGAAAATGCATGAATGATGTTGAACAGACAATGCCAAAAAGTAGAAATGTTTGAGAAGGTGCTGGAGTTCTTATCAGAAAACTGAATGTTAGCACCTCACTGTGAAGGTAGATTAATGAAGTAATAAAATGAAATATTGACTTTATCTTCCCAGACAGAATGATCTGACATATTTAAACATACTAACTTAGAAATTACATAGAAGAGTAAAGCAATTCAGAAAGAATTACAGTAAGACCTCAACATTTGGACAAAAATGGAGTAGGGTAGATTAAAATAATGGTAAAGTTGGTACCATGCATTAGAAAACATCCAGCATAGCTGTGGATTCAATTATTATAGAGAGCTTGGAGTACAACACAAACATGCAGAGGCTTATGTTGTAGGAGAGTGTTACTGATTATATCCTTTGTATGTCCACAAATGATTGTCAGAGTGAGAGACAAGAGTGAATATTGCATTAACATGCATTTTAGTGAACAAGAGAAGATACTCAAAATAGAATATCCAATTTCAACACAAACAATGTGAACTAAGAGCAGTGAACAATGAATAGGAAATATTTGTCTTGCTAATTTATCTCCTGCTTCAAAATTAAATTGGTGTCATTCCATGACTAAAGTTAAAGGAATTCAAGTAAAATGACTTTGTTGTTGGCTTTATGACACATGTGAAGGCTTCCTTACTGCTTTCCTGGCTTCTAAGATTCTAAACTAAAGTTCTATGAAGAATTAAGTGTCACATCTATTTTGTGCACATATTTTGATCATATATAAAATGATTGCATATTAATTCAGAGCCATCAACAGTGAGCTGAGTTTCTTCGCAGCCTCTGATTGCTCCCACTTTTCTGTCTGTCACCCCTTCATCCACTCAGCTTCTCTCTTGCAAGTACAGCAGTGTAACCAACTGTATAATCCAGACTCATCCTCCAACAAGCAGTAAATGAAGTTCTATTACAGAATTTACTCTATGTTAGTTATTGTATGAGAATTTTATCCTTCATTATACTAGCAAGGATGATAAAAAGAATTCCTAATTTTGCCAAAGGCACAGCAATAGTAGGCCAAGCCACAATGATAACTGCTATTTAGGTTTCCTTTGACATTTTAAATTTGAAAATTTTAATGTCTGCTGGTAAAGAAAATGCTGTCTCCTTCTGACTAACTTTAAACAACTGTAGAATAATATTTATAGCTCTGGAAATTTCTCCTTTGAATCTTCCTTGAAATACATTGTTTGAATATATCCTCAAATCATTTCCAACTATAAAGTGTATTATTGTGCTTTTAATCACCTGGTTGATTTAAATCTTCCATATTATTGAATACTTCAACCCTCCCCACCACACATTGTTAGTTTTTATGTAGCCTTAACAGAATAATTAAAGAAGTTCGAATCAATGGATATATTGTTCCTTTAATTCCACTCTAAAAAGTAACTACAGCCCAATGAAAGAATCTTTGCAGGCCCCAATATAACTTTTTTATGATTTTCATTTTTACTGAGGGTCAAAAATTTGGACAGATTGATGAATCTCTGAGTGTCCATAAGGTCAAGTCTGACACATCATACTCGATCAACAAAACACTCAGCAAAGATATCTTTAGTTCCCTTGGACTGTTGGAATGTACCTGCCATTTTCAAAACCAATTTTTAATCTCAGATATGTCAGAAGCTGTAGAGCATCCATCACATCCTGCCCATCCCTTTCTGCTGGTGTTCATATAAATTTGAACAATGTCCCCATTCCTCTTTTCATTCCATTCAACTCTGGGAGAGTTCTTCAAGTTTCTGATTTGAGGATTATTTTCTGAACAATGACAGAAGCATGACCGAATTTTGTTTAATCTAGCCTATAGTAGGGAGAAATGTCTTATGCTTTTATTTCTCTGTAAAATGAATAATGGTGTTATGACTTAGATAATTTAATCCAGAGTGAAACACGATGCATTTTTTTACATAAGCATTTTGGAAATAACACAAATGAAGACATAATAGAATGTCACAGTATGATGGATGTCTTCTAATGTAATTAAATTTGATTTTGAAAATTTGACAAAGTGAATACTTGCTCATAATTTAGCCAGAAGTATTAAACATTAAGTCAGACAACCTCAGATACATTTTTGGAAAAATATTTTTCAGCTCTTCACAGACCACTTATTAAGATAAATGATTCTGTCATATCATATTTGTAACAATACATGATATTTTTGATGCAAAAGAAACCAAACCCAACTAAATTTTGTATTATCAGAAATAATTTTACCCATTTTTAGTATGAGTAGATAAAGGTTAAAATATACTTATTACTATTTCAATTTTTTCTTAGAGAAATTTTTATTTCTTTTTAATTTCCCATACTGCTTCCTCTTCCACACCTTTTTCTAATTCTCCCCAGTACTTTCCTTTACTCTCTCCTGCCCCCCAAACCCTGTTCACTCCCCATGAAGGCAAGGATTCCCAAAGTGTGTCGATTTGGTCTAGCATATGCAGTTGAGGTAGGACCAAGTTTCTCCTCCAAGTATCAAGGTTGAGAAATGTGTTTTTCTGGTATGCCTGGGCTTCTAGAAGCCAGTTCATGGATCCAGGACAGATAGTCTCTGGTCTTATTGCAAGAGGTTTCATAAACTGCCCATGCCTTTGACTGTCACCTACATTCAGAGGATCCAGATTTGGTTCATGAATGTTCATCAGCTGTTATTTCAAAGTCTGTGAGCTACTAACAGCACAGTACTGCCTATTCCATGTATCTCCCCATTATGATTCTGATCTCCCTGCTCATTCCCCCGACTCATGCAATCTCTCCTTCCTCTCTTCAGCTGGACCAGTAGCACAGCCTGGTGTTTAGCTATGGATTTCCGTATCTGCCTCCATCAGTTTCTCGATGAGGGTTCTATAATGGCAATTATGGTGGTCATCAACATGATAATAGGAAAAGGCCAGTTTAAGCACCCTTTCCACTACTACTTGGAGTCCTACCAAGCTTGACTCATCCTGTGGGTTTTTGGGTGTTCTGTAAAATCAGGTTTTTCTTGAATCCCACAATCAGGATATGCACTTCTTTGCTCCCGCTCTGTGTTCCTCCACCATCGCTCTACCATTTCATTCTCTCATGTTCTCATCTCACCTCCCTTTGTTCCTTGCAATTTTCTCAGGATATTTTCTCTATTTTCCCTTCCCAGGGAGGTGGGGAATCTATGGCTATCTCTCTTAACTTTCTCCTATTATCTAGCTGCGGTGGGGGGGACATAGATTATAGCCTTGTTATCCTTTGCTTTATGTCTAAAATCTATTTATGAGTGAGAGCATACCATGTCTGTCTTTCTGGGTCTGTGTTACCTCACTCAGGATGATACTCTCCAGATTCATCCATTTGCCTGCAAATTTCAGGGTGTCATCTTTTTCTGCTGAGTAGTACTCCACTGGGTAAATGTACCACATTTTTAAAATCCATTCTTTAGTTGAGGGGCATCTAGATTTGTTTCCAGGTTATGGTTATTACAAATAATTCAGCCATTATTCTTAAAGAATAACTTGCTATTCTTATATTCAAGAGAAATTATGCTTTACAGTGAGATAAGTTGTTTATTCATATATTTAGAAATTGTAATGGTTATTATAAATAATGCTGCTATAAAAATAGTTGAGATAATACCCTTGGGATAAGAATGTGTGTCCCTTGAGTATATGCCCAATAGTGGTATTGCTGGATCATTGGATATATTGATTTCCAGATTTTTGAAGAACTGCCATACTGATTTGCAAAGTAGCTGTATAAGTTTACACTCCTACCAGCAATGGAGGAGTGTTCCCCTTATGCCACAGCCCTTCCAGCATAAGCTGTCATCTCTGTTTTTGATGTTAGCCATTCTGACAGGTGTAAGATGGTATCTCAGAGTTGTTTTGATTAACATTTCTCTGATGACCGAAGATGTTGAGAAGTTCTTTAAGGTCTTTCAGCCATTTTGAACTCTTCCATTGATAATTCCCTGTTTAGCTCTGTACCTCATTTTCCAATTGGGTTCTTTGGGATTTTTTGAACTCTAGCTTCTTGATATCTCTATATACTTTAGAGAAATGTTCTATGTCTGATTAAGCTTGGTGAAGATCTTTTCCCATTCTGTACGATGTCATTTTGCTTTATTGACCATGCCATTTGCCTTACAGAAGCTTCTCAGTTTCAATAGGTCCCATTTATTAATTATTGCACTCAATGTCTGTGATATTTGTGTTGTATTTAAAAACTGGTCTTCTGCGCCAATTTATTCAGTGGTATTCCTCACATTTTTTTTCTATTAGGTTAAGTGTAACTGGGTTATGGTATCAATTGGGGGTTGGGACAGGCCTGGGTCATAGATACCAAGCTCTCTGGCTGCATGAAGCATCACTCACATCTTGGTCCAATAGGTGCTGAGGATCTGTGAGTCTTAGGTAGCTGATGAGGTTGCTGGGAGATGAGGTGGGTTGGAGTTGGGGCATAATTTGTAGATGGTGGTTCAAATAAACTGGATTTTACTGGAGAACCCTAACGTGCTGGGTTTTTTACTGCTGGGTGAATTTAGAGGACAGATGGGTGGGGGTGGGGATTCAAGAGTTGTGTCCCAGGGCCTCATTATTTCATATTATTATAAAGATTTTTCATTGGTAGTCTCTTAAATAATTTGTTGTTCTCAAAAACAGAGTTACTTAGGATGTATGATTACTTTAATCACTTTTGATTAATAAGCTATGATTTGTTTTTTAATTATAGATACAGGAATATGTCAGAATGATGCCCATATATCATGGAAGTATTATGGTGAACATATTTTGAGAAGTTTAGCCCATAACATTTAACAGAAGAGTAGAAGCCAGACATGGTAGATCATACTTTTAATCTTAGCACTGGAGAGATAAAAGCAGATGAGTTCAAGGCCAGCATGGCATAAATATTGAATCAGCCAGAGTTAGATGTAAGACCTTGACACACACAAAAACAAAAGCTGAATATTCCACAGTGTTTCTCAAGCCTCTCTCTCAGAGTGTTCGTTTCCTTTAAGAGTCCAATATTCATTTGCTCCACTTTGAGTTCTCGAAATTTTGTAACATTCAAAGTAATTACAGGATTTTTGTAATGAGGAAGCTGGCTTGCTTACATAGTGCTTTTATTTGCAGGACATTTTAAATACTCTTGTCTTCTTATCAGAATCTAGATGACTCTAAGTTACATTGTTAAAAAGTATTGACATATATCTGCCATGCTCGTGTATCTGTACAATACCAGTGACTGTAATAATGCAGCATTTCAACATAGAATGTAAACAATAGCTCACTGACTTTCATAGAATAAATATGCTTAAAGTGCTAAAATCTTGTTATTTTCTGTTTTTATTAAAGTAAATTGTATATGTACATGCTAATTTGTAAAGTCAATAGATAAATCATATGTACTGGAATACATCTGATGAAAAATTAATAGTTTTGTAAGAAACACATTTTATGTTTTTGCTCAAAAAGTATGTTAATTCTAAGCACTAGTGTAAAAAAATTCTTCTGACAATGGCAATCTAAGATCATAGACAGCTTAGTACATTGGTTGAACGAGATGCCAAGCATGACCATACAACCCAGAAAAAATACTTAAAATTAATCAACACATATTAATATAATCCTCTTCTCACATCCTTCTCTCTCACAGTATCAACTGGGACTGTATGTGTCATGGTCACTTTGGGAGCTAACCACTGGAGCCTGCAGTGTTTATAGAGTTAGACAATTTTAGTACATTTTGTTATATATTTTGGTGAAAGAAGTCACAATTTCTATCCTTGTATATCCTTATTCAAGGTCCTTTTCCCCCTCCCAACACATTATAGGTCATTCTCCTGCCCCCCACCCCAGGTATGCAGTTTTCTCCCCCCAACCTCAAGAGTCAGGTGTTCCTCTATGGGGAGTGGGATCCAAGGAGTCAGTCCAAGATGTTTCTGATTCCAAGCTCTTCAGTGGTTGTGATTTGCAGCTTGGGCATGCTTTGCTTTTTTCTTGTTTGTTTGTTTGTTTGTTTAGAGTCCACTAATGAGTGAGTACATCCCCTGCTTATCTTTCTGAGTTTGTGATACCTTGTTCAGGTGGATATTCTCCAAATCCGTCCATTTGCCTGCAATTTTAGGATATCATTTTTTCTTACTGCTGAGTAGTACTCCATTGTGTAGATGTACCACAATTTGTTCATCCATTCTTCATTTGAGGGACATCTAGGTTGTTTCCAGGTTCTTGGTATTACAAATAACGCTGCTATGAACATAGTTGAGCTAATTCCTTTGGAGTACGACTGTGCATCTTTAGGATATACACCGAGAAGTGGTATTGCTACGTCTTTGGGGAGATTGATTCTCAATTTTCTGAGAAACCACCATACTGCATTCCAAAGTGGCTGAACAAGGTTTTTATAAGTTATCTATTGCCAAATCATTTCTTACAAACAAAAGCAACTTTCTACAAATAGTTCCTTTTACTTAGTCATAGGATAATTTTAATAAGAGAATCTGTCTCATAATCCAGTTAAAAATCAAGATGACTGTACTTCTTTCAAATGTATGGAAAGATTATTTGTAATTTTACACTTATAACTTCAAATAGGATCAGGAATTTAATGGGTCTGCTTAGAAATGACTTTAAAATGTTTAGAAAGATTTTGAGTTCTAAATTGCTTGGTTTTTGAGCAGCCTTCAGCATTTAGTAAAAGCACTTAGACTGGGAAGTAGATTTTGAGAAATTGTCTTGCTCCAGGCTCAAAGCCTATAGAAAAAGTCAGAGTTGAACAGTGTGAGTTGAGTATATTCACATCTTCATGATACTGATTCTTTTTGTGTGTGTGTGTGTGACACAAAACAGCCTTGCATTTATTTTTTTCTGATTTTGTGACTTTTTTATTATGAATAAAGTCATATTTTTAAATCCGTGTATATCCTTGTTTAAGCTCCCTTCCCCCTCCCACCCCTTCCAGTCACTTTCTCTTCTCCACATACTGGGGGTCATTCTCTTGATGCTGCCTATCACAGATGAAGATAACCAAAGATTCCCTCAAACTGAAACCTTTTCATTAAAACTTAAAACTGTCTGCAGACATATTTACTTTCAACATATTTTATTATATAGTAAATTGATACAATCCAGCAACATCTCAACATACTAAGAAGACCTCTAGCAATTATGTCACACCATTGCATGTCTCCCACTGCTAGGCTGTAACTTTTTCTCTGATTTAACAAATATTGCTAGGAATTTTCAAAATGTCAGGTAGTATGTTCATATATTAGAATGTATATTACCAGTGTTTGGGAACAGAAGCCTCATGGGCTGGCGGTTGCAGTAAAGTATATTTAGGACAATGCCCTGGATATAAAAAAAAAATGAAATTACCAAAGTTCAGGGGCAAGAGTAGCTTAGAGGGTCAGGAAGACTTTCAAGAAATGATGCTTCTGAAAGTATTAAGAAAAATAAGCATTTTCCAAGAAATAGAGTGAAGAATTTTTCAGACAAAGAGTACTGTGATATGAACAAGTGTGGAGCATGTCCCTTAGCAGAGTTATTTGGTGCTGCGAGCTTTCAAAAGTGGAAACAGGAGATTGTAGAATTCAAAACCAGTCTGTGCTTTCAGTCTCCATCACTGAGGAAGCCTGTCAACCATTTTCATGGGCCAGTCTCTGTCAGAAGCAGAGATCCTGGTTGCCTAGTGCAGACTACCCAGCCTTCCAGAAGAGGACTAGTATAGATAGTTATACTATAAAGCTGCAGCTGAAATGGAAGGATAAATACAAGAGATAGTCTCTTCATCTCTCAGCTCTACTCCTTTTATTTTTACCATGTCTTCTGACTAACATTGGTTGTCAGCATGATACACTTTGTAAGAGGGAATCCCAATTAAATAATTTTATCCATATGTTGGCCTGGAGGAATGTCTATGGGGCATTTTCTTGTCTGAAAATTGATGTATGAGGTCCAGCATACTATGAGTGGTACAGCCCCTGGGTTGGCTATAGAAAAAAAGTAGCCAAAAAGAAAAAAAAAAAAAAGATCCCAGCATCAAGACAACATTCCTCATGATTCTTGCTTCTGCTCCTAATTATGTTCCTCATCTGCTGTCTCTCAGTTAAAACTAGACATCTTCCAAAAAGAAATTTCCACATCTTCAAAACCATCTTATTAGCTTTTCAAGTATATCATACTCACACCTTACCTTATGTCATACATCTTACCTTGTACAGGAACAACCCATTTCCCACATGCAATTGGGCTTGAGTATTCTATCAACAGTCTGGATTCATCTCTGCTTCACTTCTCCATGTTCTCCCATGCACATTGTGACCTTTCAGGGCCTTGTAGCTTGAGGTTGTAGGATGGAAGCCCAAACACCTTACTTAAGCCTACTTGAATTGCTGTATGCATAATGCCATAAACCGAGTGTCTCAAACAAGACAAATTAATTTTCTCACAGTAACAGAATCTACAATTCACCATTCCTGTGAGGGTTCTGTTCCTGGCTGGCAGCAAGCAGCCTTCTTGCTATTTGTCCAAATGGAGTTTTCCTCGGGGTAAACATGAAAAGAGAAAAGTCTTCTCCTTTTTATTCTTACAAAGCTACTAGTCATAAAAGGGCCTCTCTTGTAGATACACTTAAGTTTAATTACTGAAGGAAAGTCACAATGGGCTTCAAGCATCAGCCTGCAAGTTTTAAGAGAGGGACACAATTCAGTCCATAGCATTCATTGTGGAAGTTGATTTGTATAGTGAGGAGATTGGTCCAGCTCTCTCTCTCTCTCTCTCTCTCTCTCTATCTCTCTCTCTCTCTCTCTCTCTCTCTCTCTCTCTGTCTGTGTGTGTGTGTGTGTGTGTGTGTGTGTGTGTGTGTGTGTCCCTTGTTTAGGTCAATATCCTGCTGAGTTCTGACTATAGAACTACACCATAGCTCTGAATTTGTTCACATGTTAGTGATTATAAATTATAAAAAAAAAAATTCCCTTGTATTACCAGGGTCACTGTCTATTTTTGGTTTTGTGTCTTTGGTTTGGAGCTTTGTTTGCCTTTTTGAAATAGGGTCTTCAGGTCACTATGCTTCCTGCTGCTCAGTAACTGATCTTCCTGCCTCTACCTCTTGAGGGCTGAGACTCCTGTCATATATCAATATGAATAAATGTAAAGACAAGTTTTAAATTATTTTTGATCCGTTTTTTTTCCTCTGTCTATATGCCCACACGTACATTTCTATGAATGAGCATTGACATGTATATATGTACCAGGGTTCATATGTGTTGGTTATAAGCAAATCCCAAATATTGACCCTTGTCTTCCTCAGTGTGACAAGCTGTTTTTGTCATTTTCCACTGTAGGTGCTGTTCTACATGGTGTATCTCATCCCAGAAATTTTCCTATCATTTCACCCTATGTCACCATAGGAACACTGGAGTTAAGAACAGTTGGTACTGTTATGTCTGCTTTTACATGTATTTTACAGCATTTGGCAATCACTTTTACATACTGAGCCATTTTACCAACCTATAAATGTTTTTAATGAATATTTGAATTTAGTGACTAAACCTTCTTGTAGGACATGAAGTAGATTCTAACAACAAATGCTGTGGCTACTGCTAGATTTTCTTCTGTTTTATAAGAACAGTTGTGTGTGAATAACCATAGAAATAGCAAAAGCATCCTATAAGACTATATAAGTTCAAGCACATCACATGTTAAACTGTATTCTTCAAGGAAAACTCAGTATCTCCTCTAGTTGAAAGACTTTGCATTCCTTCTTGCATTGCTGTCTTTTTTTTTTTTCTTTATTTTGTATTTAACAAAAAAAAGTAACATGAATTTAAAATGAGGAAAAGTTAACAATAACTATGAACAGGATAAGAATCATAAGCATGGCATATCAAGGGTGGTAATGCAAATAAGATTGCTACACATATATTTACTATGTGTTCAGCTTTCCCTCTGAAATTTTTTTCCCATCCCTGTATATCCTCATTCAAGGTCCCTTCCCCCTCCCAACACATCTTGACATTTCTCTTCTCTGCAACTCCCCATCCCTTCGCTGGGCAG